>DWMZ01000049.1:0-44904 GCA_018249855.1 Eueides tales michaeli
ATATATATATATATATATATATATATATATATATATATATATATATATATATATATATATATATATATATATATATATATATATATATATATATATATATATATATATATATATATATAATTAGGTAAACTGTAAGCTCGTTTGCCTTGCCTTGCTTTAACCAATTGTATATAAATAGAAATAAATGATTTAATTTAAATTTGTATATTGTAAGACAACAAACAAATTTCCACAGTTTTATTTTAAAACTATTAAATATTTACATATTAAATTTAATAAACCTTAATTTACGCAATATGCACCAGCTACATGACATTCATGGTCCGTTGTTTACAGTTCTCGCGCTGTTTACTAATGCACTGCATTGAAGTGGATCGCTATCGCTTAAAATGTATTGTGCAAGCATAAAGCTTCATTAACAAATGGATCCAGGTACATTTTCAGGATGGGACATGTCCATTAATATGTTTATATACAAGTTAATGTTAAAAAAAAAGAAAATATTATAGATATATTAATTTTATTTCGCAGAGGGAGGAAGCAAGCCGCAGTTAATACGACTATCAGGGCTTAATTTAAGAATGACTTCGTTTTTACTACATACAATAACTTATTATATTAAAATATTTTTTATTAACCTTGAATACCTAAGAAATATGGCAACACAAAACTTTGTATATTTCTAATAGATAGCTAACTTTACTTAAGAACATAGATTTGAAGCATATGACTGTGAATAGGATGAAAGGAATGCTGTGGACGACAATGCTCTGTAAAAATATTAAAATGGCTACCATTTATTTTCCGATATATTACTAACAAGATTTACCAGAAGTAAAAATACTAAATAATATTATAAAAATCTTAGAACATTTTTTAGAGTTTCGGTAATAAAACCTTGACACGAGATCTATATATATATGTAGGTAAAGGTATGTCTGTAATCCGCTGTATGTAGTTAGAGTGTATCAGATTGGAAGACGTCGTCGTTGCGACATCCTAACGTCATAAAACTTATAATTATATATATAAGCTAAGCTACAAGCTTAGCTTTATTTATAGCTTAGCTTCGAAAACAACGGATTGCTCGCTAAGATAGAATAAGAGAATAAGATCATAAATCTTATTAAACTTTTTGGATACTGTAAATGAACCCACCCGTCGAAGCTGTAAAGGCAGGCCATTGCAGTCCATTGAGTTACAAATTGTAAATAAAAAGCAAACAGCATTTGAAATACAAAAAAAATGTAAATACATATGTATATATATGATATTATTCCTCTAGTTTGAGTAATATTAGCCTAAAGCTGACCTTTATCACATCTTTTGATTTCTTAACTCCCTTTGATCTTATACATGCTTGTTACAAAGTTTCCAAGTAATATTCGAAGATTCCACGAATAAGTAGCATCTGTTTCGTCGTATAGCCTTATGTGGGTATAAATTGTGGTGAAAATTATGCTTTTTAAAGAGTATGTATATGTATGGGGCTCATAAAGTAAATTATATATAGATGCTGTTTTATTATATGTTTTCATATATTCAAATTCACGCTTTATCCAGCATATGGCAGGGTGGGTAGGCAGAGAGAACCTAGTGTTAAGACCACTTCCCGCCGAATTTGTAGCATTGCGTGTTGAGTGGCGGAACACAACGCCGCGTTTTGTTTTGATACCAGAGGGAAAAAATGAAAATATAAATTGAAAATATTAAATATTTAATTTCCTCGAATTGGGATCAAAACCTCATCCGAATTCGCTTAAAAATATCAAAATATAATACGTAACTCTATACTTTATTGGTACATACAATTAAAGCATGCAGCTTAGATGAAATCCCAAGGTTAATTCTACAGAGAAATCTCGCAAAGCATGAATGTTTATTTTGAACGGAATGATGTTTATTTTCTTTTGGTTATAAATAAAGCAATAGAGTTTTGCTTTCGTCTCGTATTAAAGTGATTAGATTTGTTTCACAGGCTTGTTTAGAGGTGAAACTGATAGCAACCTGAGCTTTGTGTCAATATGAACGCCAGTAATTAAAATGAAACGGACAAATTACTTTTTGTTCAAATGAATTTATTATTATTTGTTGCTTTATATTAGATTATTTTCTTATTTATATTAATAAATAGAAATGTTAATTTAATTATCAATAAATGTTTATTACCTAATTTAATATGCTTAATTTACGCACATATATACAAGCATACACTGTATCATAATGATTATCATTCTCTTGGTGGGAAGGGAACCAAAGAAAATTTCATCAATTAGTACATATAAAGACTTACGATTTTGTGTACATAAACAAACATAAAACGATGTTGTATGACATCTCATATTAAAAATTACTTAGCGGTTTACAAAGCATCAAAACCGTCGCCAGACTTAATTAAGCTAATGTAAGCAGATTTGCAGTTGGTATCATGTAGAGACATTACACTAATTGTATTAATTTTACATTGTATGAATAGACGACTAATTGTGTGCACTATATTTTACTAGTATTTATTCGTTTTGATTGTTATATATAGCATATTTACACCAGTTAAAGCTTTCACATCTTTTATAGAAGAATTATTGATAAATCATCCTTCAAGTAGTTGAAATTTAAGATTTTTTCTTCGTTCATTTTGTACGTTTTGTAGGAAATGTCACACATTTTTTATAAACAATTTTATTGTTTTTTTTTGTTTCAAGAGTACCTACCTCTATTTAAATATATGAATTCTTTATTATTGATAATTATTCTTTAATATTTATTATTCTTTATTTATTCTTGAGTGTCAACTTAAATATATGAATTCCCCCGAGTGAGGAAAATAGTAAATTCGTTTATTCTAGTTTTTTGATGTTATGGCGTGTATGCGATGTACTTACCTTTCTATGCGACTACCACACGTGCTCAAATCCTATACAATTAAAGGAGAGATATTGAATTCAGCTTATCCTTGTACAAAAGATTTATATAAGCTTAATGCTTCAGGGAACTTCGAAACCTTGTGTCAAGACACTCTGTGCCTTTCCGCACTTTCCGCTAAATTTGAGACTTGGGTGTTGAGTGACGGCATTTAAAGCCGGCATTTTGGGAGACATTAAAATATTAAATATTTCATTCCACAAGTAAGGAGCGAACACATAAACTGGTCTCCTCTATAGTCGCACGTTTGCGCTCCATATGTATTCTTTTATGTAATGTTGGCCTTTATATAAATTAAAGCTTGGTTCAATGATTTTTATTTAACTTCATTTTGTATACGGCACATGGCAGGGTAGTTAAAGGGAACCTGGGGATCCAATGTTAAGACACTTCGTTCCGTACTTTACTTTCCGCCGAATTTGGTGTAATGCGTGTTGAGTGGCAAAACTCAACGCCGCGCTTTGTCTTGTTACTAGAGAAAAGAAATGAAAATATTCAATATTTAACTTTAAATATTAAATATTTCGTTTTCTGGAGTAGGGATAGACCCCCAACCTGTTGCGTTTGCAGTCACACTCTGGTACGCCACCGATGAATATATGATATATGAGTATTGTAATAATCTATGATATTTATTTTAACTAAAATTTACATTTTTCTTCTCTGCATATTTCCTTGTCAACTCGTCCAATGTCGTAACGTACTCTTCGTAGATGCCCTCCGGAGAACCTTTATGCATTTTACCGTGTTTCGACACCATATTCTGAAAGGTAAGCCTATGTCTTATCCTACTTCTCTTACTATGCATGCATTCATCTTTCTTCTTTATTTTTTCATCTATCATTGTCCCATCCAATTATCCAATTTATTTAAATTAAATTTATTAGTGTTACATGTAATACACCTTCAATGTATAGGAAAATTAATTATTTATTAATATAATTATTTATTAATATCGGTAATAATTATTGATTTCGTTACGCTTAATTTCTTATATTAGAATGAGGATCATTAAACATCTGGTCAGCGAACAACAGGTATCTCTCTCTTAGTTATATAGTAAGAATTGCCTGTGTATATCCATATACTCACATATATTTGTTGATCAAATCCCAAAATACGTATCTTTTAGGGCCAATTAAAGTTATGGGGTTCGTTCGGGAAGCAATTTGGTTTTATTTGATACGCCAGTGTTTCAGCATATTGCGGGGATATACTTAAAAGTAATAATGTTTACGTGTACGTGTTTATTTTATCCTTTTTTAAGTCTAATATAAGGCAGCGAGTGTACGATATGTATGGAATATTTTAATATGTATGAATGTGAAGATTATATTATTTATATCTATTAGTACGAAGAAGATGAACAGTACCTTAATGATATTATATCTAATGTTACGTCGTATATAATAGGGTCACATATATCCAGGTATTCTAATATTTGTTTATTACAAATTTTAAATTATGAATTAATATAAGTAGGCAATTTTCTTTTTACATTATTTGGAACACTATAAAAACTGCTGAAATAAATATAACAAAACCTTTTTTTGCGTAGTTGGGCAAATAGAATAGAATAGATCTTATTACAATTATAACCATAGCTATTTTTTTATATGTTTGGGGAGGTAAAAAATAAGCACTTTACCTTTTTATTATTTATTTCATTCTAATAGAGAATACAACGCTGGTTTACATACCACAGAACTATTGCATACTATAACTATAAATGAGAATTCCTCGAAGATTTAATAGTTACAATAAACATTCATATAATTTATATAAAGGAGGGCATTTGTACTTAGCGATCGTATGTTATACATGAGAAGATAAAGCACGTCATTTTCAATTTAATGGCATATCCCGCATTAAGCAGGATAGACAGAGAAGACCCAGTGTGAAAGTAGTTCGTGCTGTTCACACATTGCGTGTGGAGTAGCGGAGCTGATCGCCGTGCTTTATCTGTCTTGACAGGAAAAATAAAAATAATTCACTGCCCCTAGTGGGCAAAAAACACAACCATATAGTTTACGGACACAGTCCCACTGCGCCACCATGGCTTCTTACATACAACAAAAGTAAAATCTTAAAACTGTCAATTCACAGAATACAAGATTGTGCAACGATATTAGCGGTTGTTATAAAAAATACTCATATAATAACTATTTATTAAATTATTTTATACTTTTTCACATAAAGTATAAAGTATTGATTCTTGTCACTTGTGAAATATAATATTAATAATATGTACATATATGACATACGATACTGCTATGCAGCGGAAATATTAGGAGTAATATGTTTTGACATCTTTTTATTAATTATATTATAGTACTTACATTTCTATATGAAGTTTAATTAATTGAAGGCCAGGAGCCGAGCTTTCTAAATCCAATTTTAATGTTTTCCTTATAGGATAATTTCATTCTTAAGTTAATGTTCGTATTATGAACATTGTAGATATATTTGTTGTACATACAATATAGCTATTTTTAAATTCAAGATATTGAAATTTATATGTACTTAGTTTAAAAAATATATTTTTCAACTTGATGACATCGTGAATAGAATCTAAACATGTATATTTATAAAGTATGTATATTTATGTATGTTACATTAATATTATTGTTTTTTTTAAACAAACCTCCCTCGTTATGTATTACATTACTTCACTCAGTACCCTGTTCATTCTGGCAACAATCGCTTCAAAGATACCACTACGTATATAATAAAAAAAGTTAATTTATATCTATAATGTAGTTAATAGTTTTAGTATCTTATTCTTAGAGGTAATCTATTTAATAAAATAATTAAATTTCTCCAGCTTAGCAATAATTTAATTTTTTGATAATGTTACCAAATCTACAACCCTCTTTCAATATTGTATTTTCAGCCAAAATGCCAAGAAATACGAACACGAAAAAAAAATATCTATTTTTTTTTGGATGTATAAAAGAAAATATATGTGACACATCCTTTGAAACAGGAAATTCACCGCATAAACAATTGCGAAATGTGAATATAAGTTTGAAACTTTTACCAACATTCAAATATGTATTTTATATCTTTTATATTTTATTACTAAGATTTTTTTTTATATGCCCTCGTGTTGTTTTTCTTTTGCTGAGTTATAAAGTTGCTGAGCTTATAAAATAATAAATAGTAAAAAATATTTTATAAGAATACGTTAATGAGTTTAGTATTATATTAACATAAAAGTTTTATATATTGAAAATAGAATCTGTATTTATTTAAACATTTAAAGACGTTGTTGATGATGATGGTTTTGATGTGTTATTCGCTATTAATACATTATTAGTAGAGGAGTAACAAAATTAACAAAAATAATACACCTCTCTTTTGCCGTTTAAATATTTACAAGCCAACTATCAAGTTGTTTGATTATTTGCCATATTTTTATTTTTAGTTGAATTTTCTACTGGTCCTTAAAATTGGTCACATTTGTTTATTTAAATTTATTTTGAAATTGCTTGTTGTTAACTAACAAACTAAAGAATGACTATTATATTCTAAAGTTCAAATATGTTAATGATATATTTTTATTTTCTTTGTGCAGGCAACGAGAGTCTATTGAATAAAATCTATAAAATATTATATCCCTACTGATTATCATTTATATTAATTGAAATAACTTTTATGTGCTCAAACAGTAACAAAAGACTAGTCACTTAGAAAACTAAGCAAAAAAAATATTTTCCTAGATACTTTCTTAAACATCCAAGTCGTATATCAAAACAAAGGGACAATCGACAGTCACGGTATAAGTCATAAATATTAGAATATAACAGATCGTTTATTTTCTAAGACGTGGTATATGTAATTTGTGTATGGTAAATATAAGATCGTAATAACGTCATTTTGAACAACATCTTACCTTAACATTAGCTTGGCTCGTCTCAATCCGTATGTAAATTGCCTTGTTGAATAGTTTATTATAAGTTTGTTATTATAAAACACAAAACAAGCTTAATCTGTATATTTCTAAGTATTACTAGACATTATAATTTTTTATAAATAAAATATTGTAGTTATTTTAAAAATTATAATATAACGTAATAAAACAGGAAATAATGATACAAGTTTCAATTATTAGTTATAAGGAAATTGTCTTCTAGTCGCTATATGGTTTCTACGTCCGCTCTTACTTCCAGTAACGATAGGAATGACACAAAAACGCTATAACACACTGACTATTGACATACAACCTATATGAAATTGTTAAGTAAACGTAACATTCCTACTATATCTACCTATGTATAATATTTTTCCAGTATTTTGCATGAGTTTATAATCTAGCAAGAATAATTTTGCTGTTTAATACATTTTTTTCATCACTGTGTATTGGAGTGTTGTCTTAAAGTTGTAATATGTCAGGCCAAAATATTTATATAGATTTAATAAACTTTTGATTTTTGTGAATATTTTGACAAAAATCAGATTTTTTTAAACTATTTAAAGTCGATAATTTTTTTCTCATATATGGAGGACATTTTGTTGTATTCAAAGAGAGACCATAGATTTAAATAAGATTTTAAAAGCACTTTCGTTAGAGATGTCCGAAACGCAATGCATTTGTCGATCATACAATACTCCAACTTGTTGTCCGGTGAAAGTGCTCGCTTTTTTCTGAAGTTAATTGTGTAAGTTTCTTTTATCTACAACTAGTAATGAGGTGCTTTTTACAAGATATACGATGACAATCTATAAAATATCTTCTTTATATATTTATTGAAATAATATATACACAATAATAAATGATCTAAGGAGAACATTATACTAATAAATAATTTCATTTTAAAATTTTATTTTGTTTTATTATAGTAAAAAGATCAAGCTGTCGTAGCATATTAAGTTGTTTATCATATTAAAATTGAAATAGAATATTATGTCAAGGCATAATATTCTATTTCAATTTTACCTTTTTATTTACACAAAATTTCATTAGTATATGACGATGCTACAGAATATTATGAGAAATGTTGCATAAGCTTATTAATATAAATTAAAAAATAATAAAACAGAATTACCCATCGAGTGGAGCACATATATAATAAAAGGACTATCTAACGATCAATCACTATACATGTATTTATGTAGGTAGTATCTTTAAACCGACGTTGCAATCAACATCTTACAGATAAGAATCTTTAGTGTTGGCGGGCGGTACTCCGGCGGCGGACATCTTGCGGCGCTCAATGCGCGCGCGGGACACTGGCCGGTAGTACTGCTCGCTGCGCCGTCGTCAGCGTTCCGGCGCGGGCGCTTCTGACTCAAGCTCCATCCATAACGAACTAATTACGCGTGTCTCTGTAATTTTATTGTATTATGAATGTATACATTATGTTAAAGAAGGAGCTACATCCGATAAATATTTTGTATTAAATTAAGCAGAATAAGAAGTTTGTAGTAGTTATAAATTCTTTTATTTATAGTGTAAGTTATCACTGCTAGCTAAATTTCATGAATAACGAAATGAATACGGGAAATACTATACAGATTTTGATTACACGGCACATAAAGCTGTCAAAATAAAATTTACGAGCGTATCCATACGTTTTGTATTCGTCAAGTACAAATATAAGTTCACAATGTTTATTTCTATTAAAATTTTAAACACTTGGGATATATTTACTTTATTTGTATAGTAAGTTCTCACTTGGTGCCAATGTTCATGACTGTGGGACCATGGAAACTATCCTATAAGTTTTGATTACGTATCGAACTACTCGTATCTTTTAATTGCGTTGAAAAAGAAGCTTGCTTTTTGAATCTCGATATTTAATTTTAATTTAGGCTTGACAGAAGGACACAGAGAAGAAAAGCGGGGAGTCTATAAGGTTTCCGTTAATTACTTTTGAAGAACGGAATACTAAAGAACAAAAATATTTTGTCCTTACACTGCAAGGAAAAGATTTACGAAAAGTGTAAGGAATCGGAAAATATATGATATTAACCACGTGATAAAATCTCAAAGGATAGTTCTCGTTGACCTGAAATTATGAAATTTGGTAAGTGAGTACAAATAAGGTAAATATACTATGATTGGAAATTTATTGGTATACTGCAGAAAAAAACATTCACTTTATACTAAGTAACTTGGTAAGAATTATGGTATGGAAGTGCATTTAGTGATTGCGTCCGTATAACATTCGAACAATTTTTTGTTTCATCCAATAGGTACAATCTTATACATAAGTGCTTACTGACGGCAAGGATTACGTTAAAGATTAGAAGAACAGGAAGTTAAAAATGTGGTTGTTATTTATTTAAACAATCTAACAAGATTAAGAACTATATAACAATAATAGCAAATATTGTTTTAAATATCTTGAAATTTGTAACCTTTTAATCGCTTTCAGGCGGGAATGTAAAATATTGGGAGCGTTAAAATATGTCTTGGAATTTTCTTTTACTAAAGTAATCAAATGAAAGAATTTCTGTAATGGTTGATTAATCTTTAAAATTTTTGGATCCTAAGACATTAAGATACCATTAGAACATTCGCACAACGTGTAAGCTAAATTACTCAAGAGATTCTCGCAAATTACTTGAATGCTTTCGCCGCAACATTGCGACGACATGGGCTTATATATATAAACTCTAAGTCTCTATTGATATTGCCGAGATTTCTAAACAATATTTTAAGTAACAAAATTAAAAATATTTGAATATATTAACCTAATTTAGATTAACATGCTACTATTTAAAAAAATCATTTCATCGACATCATTATATTATCGCTTTTAAAGAGCGTGGTGATCTTCGAGCACACTTCACATCACAATGCCCATATGGATGGATTCTTCCGTTATGACAACGTATGTATACATATTACATTTTAAATATTTATCATTATATAAATTTTCAATTTATATGGTTCAAATATTTGGTATAAGCACGGTACACTCAGTGTGAATACATTGAGTGTTCTTGCACGAACATAAGTGTCTTACGAAACGTATCGTGACACGATAATTAGTGTTAAAACTGCTGTTAAAGAGTTACGAACAAGTTTCGAACCGCTTTGATATTTTCAACATACCGCACCGCGCACGATAAATTCATTACATTATCATTAGTTTGTATGTAAACAGCTGATACTTACAAATTAATTACCCTACATTCACAAATTGAAATTATTCAGACACAAGAAATCAAGTGTAATCAGTACATACATTAATATCTACTGCTCATGACGTATGTTTTTTTTTGTAGTCTATTCGCAGCATAAGATGTAACCGTCGCGTACGGTTGAACAACCAAAAAAGCGATCTTCATTAACTCTGTATATTCAGCTATCGGAAAGGTCATTAAATATGTTAGGGAAGTGTGTCACTTGTCGGAAATCATTATTTTGTTTACTAACTAACCTCGTTTGACTTTGCCTTTATAAGAACGTCTGACGATAAGTTTGTAATTATACTATTGTTATAGTATAATTGACGTACTAGATTCATATGAGCAAAAAGACTTTTTTTAGCTTCACGGTTTTATTTCACATAGAGCAGAATAGATGCATAGAGATCCTAATGGTTTCTGAGCATTCCTGAACACTCTGTTTATATGTGACATCTTATCTTATTTCTTATTAATATTATAAATCCGAAAGTTTGTACGGATGTGTGTATGTTTGTTACTCTTTCACGCAAAAACTACTGAACGGATTTTCATGAAACTTTGCAGTAATATAGCTTTGATATCAGAATAACATAATAAGTTAAGAATTATAGGGATTTTAACCGACATAAAAAAGGAGGTTTTTTATATATGTTTCCCGATTACTCGAAGATGGGTGGACCGATTTTCAAAATTATTTTTTTGTTCGAGTTCTAAATAAAAGTCCGCCACAGCATATATCTATCTTTTGTGTGTAAGTCACTATGACCAAAATAGTGAACGCGGACGAAGTCGCGGGTAACAACTAGTAATTTATAATTGTGTAATCTATACTTATAATAAATTTGTAACCTATCTCTGTCTATAAATGGATACTCATATCTTGCTCTTTTAAAATAAAACTTACAATACACGTATTGGCTGAAGAGAAAGCTTTCTTTAAAGTCTAAAATCACTATATTATGTAATTTTGTTTGCGTATACCTTGTCGCAAATTTCTCGCAAGTTCTCGTATTAGTACGCTGTAGTGTTGTAGTACTCTGTTCTTTAAATAATTGTACATACTATTTTGAACAAGTAAAATATTATTGTCTAAGTACCACACTGCAGCCGTACGAATACTCGTTTTATTAAAAACTACTTAGAGAGTCCCGAGTTTCCATAACATAAATAGCCCAGTTTCAACTATACTTATATTATATATCCAGTTTCAACTTTAGTAATATTATAAAGCGAAAGATTTTTTAATTGAAAGCTAATCTTGAGAACTGCTAGTTCAAATTGATACATCATTTTCAGAAAGCCCTGAGCTTAATGTGAAAACCTACTATCTATAATAGTATAATCCCTGCTTTGGTGCCAAATTTATTTGAATGTTGCTTCTTTATATAACAATATAATAGATACCTTGATATATTTTTACCTGGTTTTTCTTCACCAGTAGGCACTTCAGTAGCCTCTTCAATGCAGCTTTGTTCATCAGGAAACTGAACATGTTTTTTTACAGCGGAACGACTTGGCTTCGATAATACTGATGCTGTAACAAAAGAAGTCGATATTAGCTTTATTATGTTTTTACAAATGATTAAATTTATATCATATATAAATATAAATGTAATATCTGCATTTCTTTATGTTTATAACATTTGATATATCGAACATGTAAATTATAAATAATTTCTATCTCAATACTAGTCATACAAAAATTATTATTTTTTTATATTTGAATAGAGCAATAATTAAGCCACTAATAAAAAATTGTTCGTCGTGAACATGTGTCTATATAGAATGTTAATTAATAATTACTAATTTTTATATATGTATGCTAAAATATCTTATACATTGCTAGCAATACTTTGCGGATAGGTAGAAATTACCTATTACTAATTGATAGTAATATTTTTTAATATGTAGTAGATTGTGTTAAAAATATCCTCTCAAAATAATGTTTATTATAAATAATTTTTATTGAACAAATAATTCGTTTTAATTTTTTTTAATGTTTTCTACATTTAAAATATCGGAGTAAAACATTAATTTCAGTATAAACAAACTTCTTCAATGAGAAAACTTTTGTAATCAACGTATGAATATTATAAGATAAATTATATCTCTTTGATTCACAAATTTTACCATTTCAGGCAGCGCTACTTATATATGTAATAAACATTGAAAATTCCATGTTTCTTCTCTGCATCTATAGAAGACTGTATGATTAAATTCTCTGTCATGACTTGTAGAATATTTAGAAAAGACGTATCATTAACTAAAAGTAGTTTCAAACTCATTTTAATCTATTTTTACTATTTTTAAAGCTTTAATCCCTAATTAAGAGAGCAAAAAAACTTATTTAGACAACATAAAAATTTAAACATAGCGGAATTTGAACCCGTGAGTTCAAATTTTTCTCAATTTTTGTTTGTCTAAGAATGGATTAACACTTTAAAATTAGAAGTATTCAATAAATAGCATTCCCTGTTGTCAAAAGGCTTTTCTAAAGAATTATGTTTCGGTAGCGGAAATTTCTTGGATGCTAACAACATAAATAAGTTGTAATAAGCGTATAAAAATTTCGGCGTAGGTTGATGGTATGATATGGCTTAGTTAGATAGAGCGCTTAGATGGTTTCCAAGAGGCGAGAGTTCGAAATAAGTATCAATTTGATTAAATTTTCAGTCTCAGTCTTATTACCACAATTGTACGATGTTTTTTGGTTCTATTCTTAAACTTTCTACTGTTAATTACAAATGTATATTTTAGTTAAGTAAAATGTTCTATGTAATTTATCTTTTGTTTTAGGGTCTTATTAACAAGGAATAAAGTGACTGAAACTACATCATATCTAACCCTTTTTACCCTCTATTGACCTTTCGATGCGGTGGCCTCGTGTTGTGCAATCAGCGTATATTTATATACACTTTCTTAATTCTAGTGATGTATGTATATGACGTATGTAAGTGTAAGTAGTTTATATGTTATTGAACCCGAAGACAGTAATTATGATATGAGTTTTCGATCCACGCGAAAAAATGTTTTTTTTATCTCTTCGCTCTGGCAATTAGGGAAAACGCAGAGTTGAGTTTTTAAACTTAACACGTAATTCATGAAGTTTGAAGGAAATCGGGGAACAAAAGCCTCTTAATAGGAACGAAGTGTATTATTACTAGGCTTCCGATATCCATGTACTGTGTGTGATACAGCGATGTTATTTAACATACAAGAACGCGTTTCATTGTTAACCTTTAATTTAATTTTGTACTCTATGAGATATAAGTAAGTAAAAAATATTTCAACAATATCAATGGGGAACGGAAGGGAATGTCTCAACACTAGACTCCCAAGTTTCCTCTGTCTATCCTACCATATGTGAATATCAACCAGCTAGGCAATTATTGGCAGGACGTAAGGTACTCCCTGATAAGGTTCATTATTCGTGTTGCTATGATAGAAATCTCTCAGTAGGCTTAATCACTTTTTAAAATAAGCTGCATAATATTTCTACGAATAAGCCCTGCTCAATCGTAGTTACTGTGACTGACTAGGCCGTTTTAATGGATAAAACCTTAGAGGACGTTGGTGGGTCGTCATACAGTCTAGATTTATATTCAGCTTTCCGGAAACAATTAAATATATTCTTATAAAACTTACGGAAGCTCTAACAATAATAAACATACATCAAGATCACGATATAATAAAATCCCTGAAGGATTTGAAGCGCTTTTCTTCTTTTGTAAGGAAAGAAACAAAAGCACCAAAACAATTTATTTTAGTTGCCGTTCCTTTTTTATCACATGTGGTTATGTGCATTATTTTAACAAATCCTTTTTTCCATATACAAGTACAGTAAAGAACATATTATGTATATGTTCTTTATTGTACTTGTATATGGAATTGTTCATAAAACTTACGCCAATTGTTGGAGAGCAAAATCTTCACTGATTTGCTCTCCATGATAAATATCAATAAAGAAGCTGAAAATATTAACCATATTAGTTTAAACGGTAGTAGAATTAATATTTATAATTTATTACTTCAATACAATAAAAAATAATATATTTAATTAATTACTTACCATTTACTTACATATTAGATTACTATTTACTATATTTGATTTTGTTTACCACAATGAACACTATATATCATTGGTATTTGTCTACAAATTTGGCAAATGTTCATTGTGACTCAAATTTACTGAAAAAGTGAAAGTAACAAATTTTATATATATATATATATATATATATATATATATATATATATATATATATATATATATATATATATATATATATATATATATATATATATATATATATATACAAAAAAAATTTATATTGAATTAATAATTTGGTACCTCCGCCAAATTAAGGGGTTAATGATTCTCTATGACTCATTTAGATTTAAGCAAGCCAGCCAATTTCACGCCCCACTTATTAAAATCAACCAAATACTTTTACCCTAACTCGGGTAATGCAACTTGTAAATTGGGATCAAAGCGGTCTGAAATCGCGTAATTTACAGCACTTTCAAACGATAATTAGTTTTTAAATTTCCACAAAAAGTCCTTTCAGTGTCCGGGAGGGCCGGTTTTGTAAAAATTTTCTGTAAATGAATCTAGGATGGAATTAATGGATAGGGTTGAAATAAAAATGCGGAAATAACTTAGTCATTTCGTTTTAATTTGAATAATATACTGAGTCTCATACTTATGAGAGAGTGTATTATTCAAATTATAAAAAGAAATAACTAAACTATTTAAACATTTAAGGATTTTCATAAGTAATCCCTATAGGACTTATGAGAGAGACTCAACACATTATGTTCGAAATTATATTTGATTAAAAATTTGTAAGTATGTAAGATATTAAAACAGGGTTTCATTTCAGATTTACGTTATGTCTTGCATATAGATAGGCAGACAGGCAGAGAGAATTTAAGAACCTAGTGTTAAGACACTACGTTCTGTTCTCCTCTTCCGAGAAAAAAAGAAACTTTTAGACATTGCTTCTTCAGTAGCGGATGTTAGAGCCGCGCTTTGTCTTGTTACCAGAACAAAGAAATGAAAACATTAAATATTTAAATTGAAAATATTAAATACGTTATTTCCTCCAGTAGTGATCGAACCCACAACACGTTTACTGTCACAAGTGGCATGTGCCACTGCACCACGACAGGTCTCAGAGGGATTTTGAGTATATTATTTTACTAATAACAACAACTAATGTTAATAAATATACTAAATTATTCTCTACCAGCTCCTCTACATGCGGGTAACAAGTAATAGCAAATTGCCTTTTGTAATAGTAGTATACAGGTTTGTAGTTACGTTAGTTAGTTATATAGCTAAATATTTAAAATTTATTACCATGATATGCTATTGAATTTTAGGTAAAGCCACTGGATTTCCTAGGCAAGCTCCTTTTTATATTTGCATAAGAAATTTAATATATTGACCATAATTAAAACAATATATAATAAATGCTTATTACCATAATATAAATATACATGAACACAAAACTGTTTAAATTAACCTTTATCTATAGCAATAATACATGGAGGATTTCACAAATTAGCGAAATTTATTTCATTATTTTGCTCGAAGGCTTTCGAAATAAAACAAATAATGGAATATGTACAAATTTCATATTCTTAATTGTTATTGACGAGACTCTATATATTAATTTACTTTGTATATGTACAATAAAGCGTATTTTTTATGTGTTTGACATTAGGTGTTAATGACTTATATTAATCTTTCTGTCACTTATATTGTCAGTATATTACATTTGTAGTAACTTGTATAGAAAAAGGTAGTTTTGGATCTACAATTAAGAGCTTTTCCGTACTTCATTATTATGCAGAGCAAAACCAGCTAAGATATCACAGAAATACAATTTAGTAATGATTTTTTTTCATAATAAATGTAGAAATTGTTAATTGGGAGAGTCACTTTAAAATAGAAAAAAAAATATGGTTTTAATTTGTGTACACGGAAAAGTTTTTTTATTGAAATAATAAGCTTTTTCCACTTGTCTCACTTTATTAAAAGTAGGTCATTGCCATTTTTCTTAATACTTTATGTTATTTTATCTTAATACAATTTTGTATTTACATTTAAACACAAATTTTGGATGTATTATAAATAGACTAGAATAGTTTATAAGTTAGCTGAAAGATTCCTGTGGACGTGTCTTTAGTAATTGTACAGTTTTTTAATAATACAATTTATGGTAAGCGTAACAAAGCGTATTTGTAGAATATATTGGTTTTAATAAATACTTACTCACCCTTCCTCATGGTCGATTACTGATGAAAGCTATAGATATTTTCTTTTTTTTTACAAATTTAATAAGTACAGGCGTGACTGTTTCTGTGTCCAGAAAAATCCTTAACTTGAAACAGTTTTATTTGCATAAATATTATTTAAACTGCTTAAATTCTTCTATAATTTCTTTTTATTTTTAGTCTATTAACGAATATTGTGTCAGTCACGTGGAAATCATACAAAAAAAAATATAATTTTATAGAACAATATTTGTGATTTTCTTCTATTTAGTTCTTTTTATATTTGTGGCTTTTTCAGAAGAATGGTATTTAAAAATTTACATAGGAATGTTTAATTTATAAATTTATGATCTTAGGGATGGATAGTTTTGTGAAAACTCATAAAAATAGAGTTTGGTCGCCCTGTACTTTAGTATAAACCATTATAATGTCATTTTATTTTAGTTGAGATTTGGAGCGCCTGAACGATTAATAAGTATCATTCGTGATTGTCTTCTTATACCTTACACTTTATATTTATCTACCGGAAGAAGAAAAACTGTATGTAACGGTGATAATAAAACATTGAAATTAATATTTTTTGAAAATTTTATACATACATAATAATAAAAAACATACTTATTAATAACTTTTATAAAGACAGAATAATGTATATTTACTATAATTTGTATTACTAAACACTAAGCGAGAAAAAGTCTATACATTGTTTTCTGTATATTTGGAGTGGATACTTCAGGTTTATATAAAAAGATTAAGTAGCCCTTTTTCAAACACTCTGTCTTTTCTTTTTTTTACTACATTGAGATTGTTTTTGCTTATTTTACTTATGATGTTTTGACAAGTTTCATCGATAAAATCCTAATGTCCCATGATTAAATCAAATTAATTAGCCTTTTACACATGAAATATTTCTCTCCAACTATATTTTTTTACTATATTGTTGTACTCCGAATAAATAAAGCGTCCGACGTTAATTTGATGTATTTACTCAGTGAACGGAATGGACAGGCTGTGACAGCTCTTTTCAACTTATTTTCTGCTTGTCTCCCTTTACATGCGTCTTTTTTTTACATCAACATTAATTATATAAATACATACTTACTTTCATTATGCTCACCAGCTCTAAAAATATGGTAAATATTTGTAATCTTATAAGTTTCTCTCAAATACATGAGAAAAAAAAACAAATTTTAAAAGAGCTAACAATTTATTCCATGTATTTTTAATACAGTCCAATACTCTATCAAGAACTTAACGTCTTTTTCGTAGCGTTAACCGCTCCGTTCTTCTGCCAAGCTTTACCTCTAAAATAAAATATGGAGCAAAATAAAATATATATAAAAAAATAATAAAATGAGCTATTGTTTTAAGGAAATAAAATGATAGAATTGAATTTGGCATTTTTGAGAAGTTACAAATACTTATGACGCAAACATGGGGAATTTGCTATTGTTTTTTTTTGGTTGACACACGTGTTAGTGAGGGTTTTATATTTCAGTGTTCAATTTCTCAGTTTTCGTAGTGGAAAAATATATAATTGTATGAATAGATTCTTACTAACAAGGTGATTAGTTATAGTGTTTGTGTTGTTTTAGAGACTAGATTAGTTATCCTGATCCTCCACCTGACCCTCCTGATCCTGGAGGTGGGTCAATGGGTGGGTTATTCCAAATTTCAATATTCTGTGTAATAATATTCCTATACACTTAAAGGAAAATGTTAAATTCCTTGGTATGATTCTCGATAAACGATTGAACGGAGTTGCCGATGCTGCTGAATATCTCAGCAGAAAGCGTGAAGGAGGCATCAATGCTTTGGGAGCTGTGTCTGGTGTGTGGTAGGGTGCACATCCTTATATTTTTAAACTGCTGTACAACGCTTTAGTTTTTAGTCACATAGACTATGGACTATTTGCTTTAGACCCTTTTAATAAAGTAGCCATTGAAAATTTGAACCGAGTTCAATATAAATGTCTTCGGTGCAATCCTAGATGCAATGAAGTCTATGTCCACCAACGCATTGCAGGAGAGTGTAGATCCTCCTCTTCCTATTCGCCGACAATACCTTGCTGACCGATTTGTGCGTAAAATGTTGCAGCTGTCTTTCCATCCTTTACTGTCTAAGCTATTTAAGCTAGCTGATCTCATCCCTCGAGGTAAACCTTTTTCGTTGCCTTATCTGCTTTATAGCTTCCTTAGATTTCTTCTTGTTATCCATCTAATCCCCCTTTTATGACGCCTTATAACGCCCTTGTCTATTCTCCCTGTATAGTCACAAATCTTGGCCTATCCAAAGGCGATCCTGGTACCAACACAAAATTTAAGGAATTAGCTCATATACATTGGCCAAATCATCTTCTCATTTTCACTAATGCATCAAAGCTTTCCAAGGAGAGCTGTGTTGGTGCAGCTTGCTGGATAGCAAAATTCAAAATTATTTTACAATTTAAAGGTCACTCTGAATTATCGGTGTTCACAGGCGAGGCTGTTGCTTTGTTAGAAGCAGTCCTGTTTACACGCTCCCACGAATTTGAACAAACGGCTATTTTTACTGACTCATTAAGCTGCTTAATGGCATTGAAGGGAAATCCGTTTCACAGTAGATTATTCATGTCATCTAAAGGGCTTGGAAGTTACTCTGGTTTGGATTCCTGATCATTCTTTAATCAATGAAAATGAATCTGCAGACTCTTGCGCCAAGTTAGCCATCCAGTGTGGCACACTCGAACACTTCTCTAATTCCGCTCATGATCTGCAGTCCCTTGCAGATGCTCATTTGCGTAAGTCCTGGAGTGACTCCTGGAATTTATCAAAATCCCAAAAAGGTAAATACTATGCCCTTACCCAACCTAATATCCCTAGACCACCGTGGTTTTACTCTCAAAAATATACTGAACGGAGGATTATTACAACAATCTGTCGCTTACGCCTTTGGCATGCTTGTGCGCCTGTGCATTTGGCCAAGATCTGGGTTAGGGACCATTTGCTGTGTGAATGCGGCCTGGACGACGGTTCCCTCTCCCACATCCATTTTTTTTGCCCCAACTTGGCTCGTCCACTATATGATGTTTGTCCCCTTAAAGTCCCTCGTCCTCTAAATGTTCAATGTCTGTTAATGTCTGTGTTTGGTCCTTTATGTAAATTTTTATGTAAATACATTGGACGTAACAAAATTAGATTAATAACTAACACATATATAAAATATTATTTATTACTAACATAATGTGTCATGTGTGTATATATTATGTTAATATTTGTATGTTTTGTTATAGGTGAAGGCTGTACTTTTACTGGGTCTCTTTTTTATATGTATTATATTATTGTGTACCGTTATCTCATTTGTACGGATCAATTCCTCTCGTGAGTCTTCCATACATCGTGCCAGTTGAGCACAGCTCACTTCGCCATTATCACGCATTGGCGAAGTGAACTATGCTCAACTGGCACGCTCGAAACGCCATATTTGAAGGAATGAATGAATGAATGACGCAAACATGAACATTGGGTTAAATGAAATATGCATTATATGGAAGTTCAAAAACAAAAGGTAAACGCGAGCTTGAACAAGTGGCACATTTTTAATAATTAAATGGGCTACGTCAGTGGGGACCTTTAAAAATTCATATTTTCTCTTCTGTTCGGGTATATGTATACATATTACTAAATTTTAAGAATATAGATTTACGCGGCAGATTGAGAGTTCGATTCTCATTCTATGAAATGTAATATTTAATATTATCAATAAATATTCCATTTTAAGGAATCTGGTAATGAAACGAATCTGGCAAGGAGAGAAAGACAAAGAGAGGCATTGAGTTCCTCGCGTAATGCCTCAAGATTTCTGCGGAGAGTGGAAAGAGTAGAAAGAAAGAAGAACGTCTCTTTTTCTATCCTGTAATGGGCATAGCACATCAGATAAACAAAAAAAATACTTAAAATACAATATAAAATATTTTCTGTAGTCTTATTGTGATGCTTATGTGCATGATTCAATTGTGATTTCTAATTATATTACAAATTATATAAAACATATAAGAAGTGCTTCGTAGTGCAGTGATTTGTATGAGCAGTGTCTGTAAATGTGTTGCTTGTGGGTGCGAAACTCTCATCCAAATGATTACACTTTAAAAAACTTTAACTTCCTTTAACTTTGCACTCCAGGAGAATAAAATGTGAAGTTACGATCTGCTAAAATTAACTCAAGTTCAGACAGGAGGCGGGAAATGTTGTTGATAGGTGTTACCTACCTACTTTGTTATATAAGAAAAAGAATGAAGATGTAAAAAGATTTGTTTTAGTATTTGATTGTTATAAATATTAAATTTCTAGCAAGCCCAATTTATTGATTCTAATAGCAAACACTATATTAATTCACTATACCATGTAGAAAATATAAGATAGTCGACAGTCATCTGTATAGATGCTTTTCGAATTTTAGTGTTATCTAGATATATAAGTGATCTACAAAATAAATCGCATTAATAGAAATTCGTCGAAAACTTCTCAATAGTCAGCTGAAGACACTAAGGTACGGGGGGGACGTGTAAGACAAAATAGAAAAAATCAGTTCATTGAATCAAAAAACTTAAAAAAGTGACAGAATATAAAATAAATTACAATCTCTAAAGATAATTAACTTTTATAGTATACTTTTAGCTTAACTACATAAAGGTTCAATTTTGTTTTTAGTAGGTAAGGTAGGTAAGACATTAGATGTAATTTTTGCTTAATTTTTAATGCTTATGCAGAGCATTTAAGCAGAATTTTGAACAAAATTCATTCTTATATCAAGTAGAAGAATTAACAATAATATTATTTAATAATACTTCGCACTGTATCTCGCATGTTATTTATTATTTGTGTGGAAAAAACTTGGGGAGAAAGCCACTTAAATAAAAAAAAAAAAACATTTTCAGGATAGAACTTTTTAGCACATCAGTTACTAAACAGTAAATTCAATTCTATATTTTGTATAAATAATTACAAGTGATGCGTATATTAAATTATGCCCTTACAAATACGTCAATATTTTGATTTTTTTTAAATAAGAAGAAAACTTTATTTTTACTAAAGTAAACATATTATAAAATAATCAATAAATAAAAAATGTTTTTAACTATGTTTAGGTTATTTGACTATACGGTTATTTTTTATTATAAATAAATACTAAAAAAAGAAGAACTCACCTCAAAGTTTAAAAGGATGGTCAAAATAAATAAAAAACTAAACACAAAATCATAATGCATGTAATTCGGCTGTTAACCTAGCTTAAATATAAATAAAACTTAATTACATTTATTTAATAAATACATTTCTGAATATATTCCATTAAATCGACGAATGTATATAATTTGATCTCTTACTAGCTATGTACGTGTCCTGTAGTTTCTAGTAACATGATTGGTCGATGAGAGTTAAACGGAGTAAACTAAAACAAGCATACGTAAATTAAATAAAGCTATAAATAAAAATAAACACGTAAATAAAATAATTGAAAATAGAATTAAAGAAATAGAATTAAAACATAAATAAATCAAATAAATTTTGTTTTTATCATAAACATTAAAGCAGTATCATTGTTTGGGAGTAATTCTATCAAGTAAAGGCTTCTATGATCTTGAAATCACTGTAGAGTACAAAGCGAATCAACAGCATGTGTTTTAAATGCTACTAATACACCTTTGTCATCAATAGTCAAACTAAATAAATATATGAGTCTGTTTTACAAAGGTATTAAATGTATTTAAATTATGTAATTTTATATTACATAGAAAAAAATATGTTATATTACTAACCTATAGCTCTAGTTGGTGCTTCAGAAAATTCCTCGGGATCGCATCGACTTGGCATCGGCCTGGGGGCAGATCGACGACGCCCACTCGGTGCTGAGCTCGTTGTGGTCGTCTGTTGACCCGTTGCAGTGTACTGTACGGCTGCCAGCTATATAAGAAATTTACATGAAAACTTATAAATACGTATTTTTACTGGCATTTATGTAAATCATTTATAATAAGAAAGGAGTGACTTAGCATCAGATTCACTTTGCTTATCGTGCTATTTTGAATTTAATTAATAAGGGATGGTTAAATTTTCCAAACGCTGCACTTTTTGTGACGCGGTTGCGTAAGTAAGTAATATTACTAAAAATCGTACATTAAGCTATGAAAAACTATTAAAATATAAGTAAAATTATTGAAATAAAATTACAGGCATAAAATTTAAATATAAATAAATTAAATAATTTTAGCATGGATTGTGAGTATTTTCATTTGAGTGTAAAGAAAAATATTAAAGTTGAAAAAAATGCACTAAAATAAATCTAGCGAACACATATAGTTCAGTAAATCTTTTTCAATACAAAGCTTTAGCGTTCTACGAACTTATATTATAAAAGATTACTTTTGATATTCATAGTTCTTGTTTCATTTGTCTAAAAAAGGCTATTTGTTAAAATATTCGGTGATCAATCAATTCTACTTCGGATCTCCCAATCGTTTCTTCCATCATCAAGTATATTGAATATTGCCTAAGGTATTGCTCAACTTATGGATATTGCTTTTACTATTGAAAAAATATCAAGAATGTGATAGATGTCTTTTTTTCTTCGTTTTTCGATATTTATATATACAACAAACCTTACAATGTTTCAATAAATGTTTTCTTTAAAAAAAATATTTAGTTATTAAATTTACATTTCTTAAAAAATACTCTTTTCCTGTGATAACGTTATCCATACTCCAATCTACTGAATAGATATTAACGTTTCGAATTTGTATATATTAGCTCAGGCTAATATATACAAAATTGAATCTAATATAAAGTCAGCTTTATATTTATAAATATATGTAAGTAGTTCGCCAGTATTCGATGTCGTAGTATAGTGATTGATTAACAAACGATCAAAGAGCTCAATACATCACCGCCGTGTAATTAAGAAGGCTTTATGGAGTTGGGGACGTTTTTACTGATCGTATGATGATAATCCAATTGCTTATCATGTTATTACGTCTAATACCTAGTGCACTATTAGGTAACAACTAACCTGGAATCAATATTTTGGTTATAATAGTGATAATTAACGACTATTGTACATCTTTACTCCAATAGGTTGTTCTACAAAAAAATAAATAGCAACCTACTCGCGCAATATACTATTTTTCTAGATATTACATAATTCTCGTCTTGTCTTTCAGTTAATTCAGGCTAATCTCCAAAATAACTGAAACGATTTCATCGAACAGTCACTGACCGATAGAGGGGTTATAGAGCACCAACAATATGAAATAACTAAACATTTCTCTGTATGATACTATAGTTTTAGCCAACAAAATTAAACAAAGTCCCGCAAGATTTATATCACTATTAATAAAGTGTAAACAATATATTTAACTCTATTAAGATAATTAATAAATTTAAAAAATATTTCAATAATATATAATAAATATTCCTATAGTTCAAGCATACGAAGGCGCGTGGGGTCGCTAGTTAGTAATATTATCCACGGAACAATGAGTTTAGTTGTCAACTAGATTTTTCTTCTATTGGGTTAATCTTTTACCGTTACCGTTACCATAGTTAAGTAAAGCCTGATGTGCTAGACACATTTCAAGAGCACTAGGAAAAGGAAAATAATATTTGTATAGTCTTTATAAGTATTATTGTTTGACGTATTAATAATGATATGGAAGTAAGAAAACAGTAATTGCGTACTTTATTTTGTTTAGAAATGTACTAATAACAATTACGCTATTAGATGCCGGCTTACATAAATGATTGATTAATGCTGTCAAATGTTTCAATAGTGACTTTGGACAGCCGTATTGTGAAGTTACACGCAATTTAGAACACATTGTGGAGAACGATGGCCAATTTTTTGTGGAGTCATGTGTGGAATATGTAGGTCATCACGTTAGGTCACGTTCATGGTAAAATAGTAGTAGCATATATATATATATATATATATATATATACATATATATATATATATATATATATATATATATATATATATATAGATAATTCGGATTAATCGGCTTTGTTTATTTCCCAACTTATATACCGTATCTTTACAAAGCGCAAATATGTAACATGCTTCACAAACTCGAAAAAGCTAATATTTTTATAGAGACAGTGTATGCGTATATTTGGCGAATACAGCAACGTTTAAATGTATTTTTAAAGAGTTTATAGTTCAACAGCAACTTTATGCTGTATTTTGCGAATGCTCTGTTACATTTTGGTTCTATATACGTATATTGTATGTTAAACTGCGACAAAAATAAAAAATAGTATTAATATATTTGTAATAATAGTATATTAATACGATTTATTTAAATGGAAAATGATAGGGAATGTTCATTATTCGAATACTAAAGCCTCATATGTATCGCAATTGACGCCCAATGTCAAAAATGTGTCATTTTACTGTACTGTACTGTACTGTTTTACATAGTTACTTCAATATGACGATGGCAATAAAATTTAATTTTAATTTTCTTGAATAAATCTTGGTAAAGTCTTAAGCATTCATTAAATATTTTATAAAATTTTGAGTCAGAGAAAGAAGATCAGATATTAACTTTGTATTGAAAAAAATGTTCTAAATGTTTATAGATGCCTTTAAATGGTCATTTCATTCTAATTATCATATATACGAATTGCAACGAGTATCTTAAAATAAATTATATGTTTTACTGTTCGTAGTTCTAGCGCGAAATATATTTAAACTTTAATTTACTGTCTATAAAGTATTTCTTGAAGATTTATTTTGTCATCACAATTTTCTCCTGCCTTGATCCTATTATTGAACTATTGAAGATTCAATTTCCTCTCAAAGACTGCTTTACTTAGTTTTTTGATGAGGTATATATTGCTTGTTTATCTTGGAAGTTATTTAAATGTCAATAAGGTCTTTTTCACTCCTTAAGTATGTGCCTGTCTGTGGCACTTTACTTCCTGAATGAATGAAATATTTAGTGCTGTTATTTTAATGAAAAGCCTCGTTTATTGTGATGGTTCTTAACGATGTATTCTATAAATCCGATTAGCAGTTTTATATTTACAGACCCATTTTTATACAGTTTACAGTGATTTTTTGTGTTGGATTACAGAGTGGTTCCCAAGTTCCCTCTGTCTACCCTGCCATGTGCAGGATACGCTGTGAAGCTGAGCGAGTGTATGAAAATTTTCTATTTTAAAAATCCTCTGTTCATTTTGTCCCTTTTCGTAGCGGCTCGTTTAGTAATTGTCAAATAAACTGAGTTGATTTATTACTGTCCTTAAGCGCATTTGTTTATTTCTATTTCCAGGAAAGTAATTATATCCCGTTTATATTTTATGTAAATATAAAAATGATTTATGTTTACATTTTTTGAACCTCTCCGCTCCGTACTAGTACTATAACTGTAATTTAATTGTTACCGTTTCCAGAATAATACATTTTCTTTTACTCTACATATATTAAAAAGAAATTGATATTATGAACTTCATCAATTTATCCAACTGTCTTACTTAAATGTAGACCTTATGTTGTGGTTACAATATAAAGCTTAAAACAAGTAAAGAAAAAAAAAAAATACTTTAAGTGTACTTATGTATTAATTTACCCTGTCGGAGTAGTCGAATGCTGCAGTTCCTCTCCCCGCAAGGTATTCTTGGAATTGGGAGATCACACAAATCATAGCGTAAATCTGAAACAAATAATATTTATTTGTTATTGTCATTATTCACATATATGGACATTTCCATATATAAAAAATATGTCCTGACGCCTGGATTGGACTATTTCTTAACTATGTGATATTTTTTCTAAAAATCGACTGTGATTTAAATGAATATTTAGATATTAATATTTTTATACTTTTACAAACAAAACTTAACAGAGAAGCAGACGGGCTTGAAATATATAAATTAGAAAAGTTAGTGTGTTAAGATTTCTTTTAAAAATATCAAAGAATAAATATTAAAATTTATTAACTTATCAATATTTGAAAATGCCACTGTGTTGTTTATTAATTTATTTTATCTTCTTGTTGATTTCTTCCTTTGTGTTTTTTACTGCACATGATATAACTTCATTTATTTTTTAAAAGTTAAACTTGTATGTCTTAGTCATAGGGAAATTAGCATTAAATTTGACACATTTGTTTTTTTTTATATTAAAACAAAAAAATAATGTTACTCATACAAATTATTTCGAATCTTCACCGTTGTTCGTCAAGTAAGCACTATTAAAGAATAGAAAAAATACAGATATGTCAACACTTTACAGATATTATAGAAAAATATCTTACATCGCCAGTTCGACATACAATCGACCTATATATGTACATAGCGGCCTCGTGCGCTCGTTACCCTTTGACCTTGATACCGACCGACCTCTAGCGACGCTGTAGTTTCACTTTTACTGCAAATCTCTCTTACAGATAACACTTCTGCTCAATATAAGAAATATTATTTATATATTAATTTATTGCTTTTTTTTTTTTTTAATAATACATTTTCCCTTCAATAATACTTAACGAAAATAAATTAAAGGAATCTCGGTTTTCGTCAAGTTCACTTTATAAGTATCGTATTTATTCTTCAAAAACTTTAGCTAATTTATACAAAACTCAAAATTTCTCTCAGAGTTAAAGTTTCATCTTATCGAATAGACAATAGTTAACGCGTAAAAGATATGTAATTATATAAAAATATTTATTATCTTCTTTTATTTAAGTTATCTATATTTATTATTATCTTATAAGCTTTATACATAAAAAATCTAATTAGCTTATACCCACAAATTAGATGTTAATAACTTAGTTATTTTTTATTTATTGTTAAATATACAATATTTTAATATTTTATATTTTTATTTCTTTTACTTTTGGTATATGATGTTATGTTAGATTCATATTTTAATATTGAGTAACAAGTGCTTATCGTACATGTATGAATAATGTAAGTTTATAGTTAAAAAAAATATGACATGAAAATATCACAAAGATCCACATGAATGTTATGCAGAACAATGCATTGTCCTCTACATGTAGAGCAACATTGTAATACATGTGGCGTGTTTTTCTCTTGTACTAGTTCGTTACCCTGTTTTGCTGAGAATCTTGAGTAAAATTAGCAAACAAATTATAAATAAATAATACACTTTGCATGGTCTTTCACGGCCTCAGTGGTTAGACCATTGGCTCTCATGTCCTGCCTCACGACATTCAACCAGCGCATCCTTGGGCGTCCGGGAGGTCTCACTGCTGGGTCAGGTAAAAGGACATAACAAGGCACTTGCATCCTACATAATTCCTAGGAGCTTCTCTTGGAGCTTCAGTATGTTTTGTATGTATGCGGTCTAAGATCACGTTACGCTGCACATCAACCTCAGCATCTTCATTTTAGTGACGTGAAGCGTCTGAGTGTGCCGAGATAGTACTGGCAAGCATTTGCTGCCGTAATAATAACCGGTCGAACGATATTCTTATCAGCCCCTTGAGTTTGGTCGGTATTCTGCGATCGCAGACCACACCAGTGACCTCACGCCATTTGGCCCAGGCGGCACTTCTCCAGCCATGAACATCGTGATCGATGCCTCTAGGCTCGTGCAGAACGGATCCTAGATACCTGAATTTTTCCGACTTAATTGCTGGTTCAATACATATATGGATAGTGCTCCCGCAAGCCACGTATTCGGTTTTCGACACATTTAGTTTAAGACCGCTGTTCAAGGGCACCATTCCAGAAGTTCACTTTACGTTCTAGCATCAGCCGGTTTTCGTTAGTAAGTGCTATGGCATCGGCATACATCATCAGGCACAGAGGCTGGTCTTCGATGTGAGTTAAAAAGGTATCTATCTATTGAGGCTCAAAACCAGTACCGAGAGTACTGGTTCAATATGTGGAGCCTGACATCGATCATGAAGCTCGAAGAGTTTCATGGCATGACTTATAAGCTTAATGCCCCCATAACTATCATAATCTTGAACACAGCCCCTTCCTTTGTAAATAGGGGTGATAAAACTAAACAGCTACTGGTATGGTTTCTTTCCAGTGTTCAAGATATGATTAAAAAGATCAATAAGCAAGAGCACACTAAGAGAGTCTAACGATTTTCACGCTTCGACTGGAATATCGTCAGGTGCTGAGGATATTTTTGGAAGAACGTATTCTCGACGGCCAAATCAGACGTAATACAGGTTCTTAAAATATTTTCTCCCGCGGTATTGCGAAGTTCGTGTCCAAAATCACCTTGAACATATTCATCCGTCTCTGCAGCATAACCCACGTGGCTGTTTAAGTCCCCCCCCCCCCACAACTAGGATTACTTCGGTAGACGGTGTAGCAAGTAGAACCTTATGATTGTGATAACACCCTCAATCAGTACCTTTACCCGCTTCAAGCGATCACAGCGATGGTCAACTTCGAGGAGCCCATTCTGAAGCTCTTTAGAAAGCACTACCGCCACGCCGTTTTTACCAGAAGGTGATCCAGTGTATATAAGTCGGTAACCCTGTCCGATTTTTTAGTGAGCTTCCAGTGAGCTTCCTGGAGGAAATTGCTTTTGACCCTACCTCTCAAGAGTACCTCTGTGAATCTTTGCATCGTCCGCTAAGTGAGTCAATGTTCCACAATGCGAAGCGGAGTTTTCGTTTGGGAACTGGGTACCGGCCCACTTTCACGTTGGTCCACTTGCCATAGACATAGGGCGATGTGTAGGGCATCTTTTAGCGGCAACGCCCTAGCTGTACCCTTCTGTTCTTTTCATTAAAGTGACGGTAGGCGGTTTTTAAATGAAGGGACGGCCGTCTGACCCCTAACACCCCTTTACGTTAAATCGTTTATAAGATCTATGCGTATAATGTCTTAGATGACAATACATTGTCGTATTATTATTATTATATTTGTCGTATTAGATGACAATACATTGCAGATTAGAGCAGTCAATAGCACCGGCCTTAATTTCATTCTGATCTATTAACATACTACAATGTCCAAATTGCACGTAACCTTTAATGAGCAGTAATTTACTTAATATGTTAGAATAAACCAAGGCCGGAAACGTATACCGATCAACTACGTACATGTGCAAATCAAAGAGTGTTTTCAAACTAGGTTAAAATAACGTTCTGGCTTCATGAAATTGAGTTCTATATTTGCGAGATATATGTCTCTCTTAATATTGTAAAAAAATGTTAAATAGTCTTTCATATTTTTTATAGCAAGTCTTAGTAATGTATAATAACGTAGCTTTGTAGATTTATATCGATATGTTGAAATTGCAATAAAATTAGAAATAGGAGTGTTACAACGCTTTTTTTTAATTTGTGACCTTTATAAATACAACACGCTTTTATTTCAAAAAAAGTGTATCTGATATAAAAACTCAAATATTAAATATATTGGGCTTAAATTATTTTTACTATTCTAGTTCTTTTTATAGTAAGTAAGTAGCGGGAAAAAAAAAATGTTCTTAAAAAATTTTTATTCGAAAAAAAAAAATGTTATAAGTATCCTATTTTCTTCGTTTAATTACTGTGTTCCTATAGCCACCTTCGAGCTGTATCATCAGACTCTGGTTACCATCTAGAATTTTGTTCTATACTTGCCATTAAAGCGAATTATATGAAGCCAAACTTAAAGATTGTATCGCTTAATTATCGAGTGCCTATGCCCATTTTCCAGCTCCATCATTACACCATGGTTAATATTTAATATCTAAGTACTCGTTAAGACAAATCAAACAAGCTTAAATAGGATTGTGTCACTTAATTATCGAGTTCCTATGGCCATTTTCGAGCTGCATCATTACAGTTTGATTTCTGCTAGAAATCAAGGTCTGATGATGCAGCAAATTAGACAGAAAATTTGTCTTCCTTTCATCTCATATACACATTTAAATTACATGTATAGAAGAATCTTTGAATATTGTTAATGTTCAATATATTTTTATTTGAGTCCACAGGTGCAGAGCAACAAACATGTAACTTGTCTTACTAAGAAATTTACTAAAAAAATACCATCTTGTATTAACACTACAGGCGCTATGATCAACAAACTAATAAAGATAATTAGGAAACCTAGATAAATGGTAGACACATTAATTAATTCACGGGGCGTCCGTGCTCGTAGGCGGGCCAAATAATGTGCAATTATTTTTTCGTATATATGCAAAGACAAACGGTACATATTAATATTGAAATATATTACTTCCGTGGGAATGCTTCCGAGGTACCTTTTCATGTATTAAGAACCAAACGTATCTTACGAAAATTCTAATCTCGAATTGGTTTCTATCTGTGGTATGAGCGCTTTTTTAAATTATTATCCCACCATTAGTACTTACTTACTTTAAATATATGTAGTGTATTAATTAGTGACCGACCGAAACCGAAACTTACTTAAACATATTTAAAATTTGTATTGCATACTGAAATTTTGTGCATTTCAATGTTTTTCCACATTTATTTGCATATTCTATTTAGACAGATATTTAAAAAGAGTTACTTTCTTTCTTTCTTAGTTTCACGCTGTATCTTTCGCCTCGTCCACTGTCATCAACCTCTTCATTCATGCCCTCCGGGGGTCGTCATACTTTAAACGTGAACCTTCTTCAGTATCGTAGAAAAAGGTCAACCGAGGTCTCCCCCTCCCTCCCTTACCAATCACTTCTCGCGCCCACACAAAAGTCGTCGGATCTATCTTGCATTTTACTCGCTAATATTTTAGCATAAACTTTACTACCCAATCTAATCAAACTGATAGCCGTATAGCTTGCGCAGTCTATCTGTGTACCTTTGCCCTTTATACAGAGGCACGATGACCGCACCTCGCCAATCGTCTGGGACCTCCCCCGATTTCCAGCAAAAAATGCACAAAAACCAGAACAGGTCCAAAACGCCCAGCCCACCATATTTTATCGTCTCGGCAGTAACTCCATCTGCTCCCGCTGCTACACTTCAGACTTCGTATTACAGTCTTAACTTCTTTTATACAGATTTCGCTATCAGCAAACAATCAAGTTTCAGCGTTTCGCTGATACTTGAGTACATCTCCTTTTAAAATTCCGTTCATCGCTGCAAAATCTGTGGTTGTTCTGTTAAAAGACCACTACCCTTCGAACGCAACACACAACGCACCTCTTTCATTTTACAGATTAGAGTAACTCCGGGAATCACTCATTTCTCGCCAGCCTTCGTGTTTGTCTGAAAAATGTTCGTTAACTTTTCATCTCTTTCTTTCTCAAAATTTTCACGCTTCATCGTTGTCAGTACTTTCGGTTGGTGTTTTTTAAGCTTATACATTTGCCTCCCTTGCTCGATCTCTGATATGCTAGGCCAGAAAGCGACCCGGTAAATTGGTTATGTCATTGCCTTTTCGCTTGGTCTCAGTCACATAAATAATCTCTGTCACCCATCACATCTAATAATTCATTCATATTTTCTTCCATCCCTCCTCTTATATTCCACGTAGCTATTTATAGGTTCCTCTTCCACTCCCGCCGTTCCGGATATGGCGTGCTAGGTGGCGGTCCCCAATGCCGCATTCGTCTCCACTTAATGCGAGAATGCACTGGTTCTTGACGCCTTGGGGGGATAATTACAAAACTTCGAGTTTCGGCGCGGCCGAAAGTTTCGACTATTTTCTGGCCGAAATCGAAACCGAAACTATTTTGTACCAATCATAAATACTTTTCGAATTAAGTTTAATGAGAATATGCTACTATGTATTTCATGGATGGTCGTGCCGAAACTGGAAATCTATAATAAATTTAAAATGATTTTATTCAATAAAAATGAAGTTTTATTAATTGATTCGATTCTTGAAAGTTTTTGGGATTGATGGTTTGTATATATTGATAGAAGTTCTTTTAAGATTCTTTTGAATTTTTAAATCAAACTCCTGAAATTAATGCGCTTAAGCAAACAAACTCTTCTCCAATAATATTACCTCTCCATCATAAACATGTACAATTAATTGCTCTAAACGCTGTCTTTTAAGTTTTCATGGAAGATATTTTATCAGCAGGAAAGTTATCGGCGGCGTAATAGAATTCAAAAATCTCTTTCATCACTTTTAACTTTTTTATTTTTGTAGAAAACTTAAATAATTATTGTGTTTTAGAAAATTTTACTCAACGTTCAGTGTTTGTTTTATTTTAAACTAGCTATTGCTCGCGGCTTCGTCCGCGTAGAATTGGATTTATTCCACGAAAACCACCTGAATTTTAACTACTTTTACCTTAATTCTCCTTCGCATAGTAATGAAGAGTAGTAAATTAAGTAGTAGTAGTTTTTTAACATTTAAAAATATGTATATTATACTTTGTTAGTATGTTATTAATTATTGCAATTATGGTAGTTTTTGTAATAAAGTTTTGCTAAGATATTACTTTCACTGTAACTTACCGCAAATATGATTATTAATCTAAATGTTATGTTAACGAACAGACAAACGGACAGAAAAAAATATATAGATTTGTGTTCTATTGGTTAAGCTCCCTACATTGTTTTTTCGTAAATATACACATCTCGATGGATAGATTATATCAAAAACAAAAAAGTCATTTACGTTTATTAAATAATATATGTAGTATGTAGGTTAATAAAGCAGAAGAGTCACAATTTGCAAGTATTTTTTTTCCAATATCCCATGTCCTAGCAAGATCGTAAAAAAATGTACCTTTGTGATGTACAAGTATGTTATAGTAGGGAGTCCCTGAAAAATAACCGCCATACAAGGATCATATAAAGGGTATAAGAACGTTTTTCATATGCGAATAACTTTATGTTTATTAATAAATGTATGCTTCATGTATAGGCTGTCGAGATATAGGAGCTATCAATGGCAATTTGCATTCTTTTGCACTCTTATATTTTTTTACTTTATTTTACCATTCAGAACACAAAGGGGAGCAAAATATTGTCTATGTGAAGTGAAACGGTTTAAATGTATTTTGATGTTTGCGTACTAACCACGATTATTCAGTTTATGTTCAGTTAACTAACTTTTGTTTGGGAATTATGCATAATATCAATAATTTTCTTTAATTTAAAATATTATGATTTTCTTAAATAGATAGTAGCTTATTCTTACACAAATATGTTTTGTTACTAACATCTTTTTTACGAAAACTACGAACGAGTATGCGCTGATGTATACACTCGTACATACTATAAATATACGATGATACAATTTTAAGAAGAATGTATTTGCACTTTAAAAACAAAGAAACTAATATTTCAATTCAGGTCGAGTATATTACATATCAATACCAATAACAGCTTTCAGGATTTGTAAAGTATAATGTAATGGATATATGTATTCACTTATAGTATAAGTACCTATTGTTTGTTGCACTGTGGAAAACATTACTCAAAGTTAAATTTAGTGTGCATTTTATTTTCTTTAAATTTTATTCTACTGAGTTATCCATTTTATATTAGCAAATATACATTTATATTTTAGAGATAGAACTTTATAAATATTGACAAAATTTCTATTGCACGTACTGTTTACTTTTACAGACAGTAAATCTATATACCGTTGTAAGCTTAATACGAGCAAATTAAAAAAGTACATTTAAGTACTTTTCGAGGCCTGTCGTGGTGCAGCGGCACAAGCGTGTGACTGTAATCAACAGGTTGTGGGTTCGATCCCCACCCAAAAAAATGAAATATTTAATATTTTCTATTTAAATATTTAGTGTTTCATTCATTCGCTTTGATATTAAGGCAAAAGCGCGGCATTGAGTTCCGCCACTCAACACGCAATGCCTCAAATTGGGCGGAAAATGGGGAACGGAAGTGGAACGGAGTGTCTTACTCACGAGGTTCCCAAGCTCCCTGTGCCTACCCTGCTATGTGCGTTTGTGCGTACATTTAAGTACTACATAATAGGTGAATATGGGAAATGTGTATGGAAATAAACTTGATATGATATATTTTATTGTTTAATCAATATATCGTAAATGAAATGTAAAACAAAGCGAGACCCTCGCCAATAATATAAAAGCTTAAATTTTCTCAAAGTATTTTTCTCACAATTCTACACAGTAACCTCCTATGATATTTAAAGCAGTATTGTACTCATTTCTTTAAGTCTATTGTATACGAGACCATATTTGAGTTCTTTCATAAAGTAGAAGAAACTACTGTGAAGTTTTTAGTAAATACAATGTATAATTCTAAATTTATACATTCATTATACTATATATCAATAATTTATGAAAAACAATAATTTTTGGTTATTTATGCCCTAATAGTCTCATTAAATATATATGTGCATTTATAAATCACTTAGTCTTGATAAAATATTGTAAGATGTCCAATCTTATAATTATTACATCCTAGCGATTGTATATAATACTCCGAGATTCGTAAGTAAAATATTCAAATGCATATCCAAACAACAAAAAATTTCAATACTTTGTTATTTGTTTTAATGAATAATGAACGGTTTCATATTGTCAAGAAACAATAAGGGTGCAGCGATTACACTTGAATAAAGAAAAACGGTGGAGCGATGAGTACAAAGTATCGCAAGGCTTAAGCTGAGGTTTACATTTAAGTGAAAATATATAGTATTATAAATAACATTAGAACGAAATAAGGACTCGTAGATAGCAAAATAAAACTTTATGAACTCTTCTTATAGATTATTGTTATTTACTGTAATAAAGAAAATATTTTCTGCAAGTCATAAGAAAAGGTTAGTAAAGAAAAACAGATTGAATTGGTACTACTACAACATTAAAATGATTATCTGCATTCATTAAGTAATTACTGATAGTATAATATTAGTTATATCATATGCACAAAAGAAAATATATATTTTTTTTTTATTGAAAGAAACGGCAAACGAGCGTGCGGGTCACCTGATGGTAAGTGATCACCGCCGCCCACGGCTCCGTGTAGCACCAGAGGAGCTACAGGAGCGTTGCCGACCTGTAAGGTGGATGGGCACCGGGGCCCGGCATTACCCAATGCGAAACGCAGTGACCAAGGTCACTACTTAACGCCGGTTTTAAATGCCGAATTGAAATTGGTATTTCAGTTTCATAAATAACTTATATCACTATCGGACCCATATACCTTCGCCATCTTTAATTATACGAATGTTTATTTAATATTATTTAGATCATCACAGGGATATTTAGTTATCATTGGTTATCAAAATTGTTATTTTTACTGTTAAATCTTATATATGGTAATTTATATTTTATGTTTCAGTGATAATCCCTTAACAATCGGTTCAGTTGCTCTTGAGATTAGTGTGGGAAAACGGTGAGACAGATTTTAAAAGTGTTTGTTTGTGTTTCGGTATCGCGGAAAGAGATATATGCTCTTGGAAAACAATATTTTGGAATCACAAACAGACATTTTAATTTTATTTATATTTTAGTTGTATAAATGTTATCTTTGAAGACGAAAACTACAGAAAACAGAAGATTTTAGATATTAAATTTATACATAAATACAAAATTTAGTATTTTTTAACTATAAGATGGACAAATACTTGACTATGGTGATTAGGAAACTTCTCGAAATTAACCTAAATACAGTTCATATTATTAAGCAAACCGAGATTCGAAGTTTGATTGAGTTGACCAGTAAGAAGTTTACAACGCTCCCTTTGATTAACCTCCAAGCGAGCGAGCCCTAAAATATAATACCAACCGGAGGGCGTTCGTAATATATATATATATATATATATATATATATATATATATATATATATATATATATATATATATATATATATATATATATATATATATATATATATATATATATATATATATATATATATATGTATATATATATATATATATATGTATACGTGCTTCAAAAGAAAAAAACAATCCTTATCGAATCATTATATTACGCGCCTGTCAAGACCATTTATCTATTGAGATTGCGTGGAGGTATTGAGCAAATATTAATATGAAATATTTTAATCTATAGTCCCTTGTTCAATCAAAACATACGTCCATCGTGTAATACGCAGACACGCATTTTGTATGAAGTTCGCTCCGTACTCAAAACATATTGGGCGTATCTCGTAGACCGCAAATAAATTATATAGCGCAGTAGAATTTAAGGAAACATAACGAAAAGTGAAATTTAGCAAAATTATAATACTCGTATTACAAATAAAGGAGAGAATATGGGAAATTTTTATTTTCATCACAGATTTCAAACTTAAGTTTATAAAGCACACGGCCGCAAACATAAGTTAGTTAACTTTTTACTCGTAAAATTGTACTTCACGTTGGCCTGCAATACTGAAATTGGTATGGTATCTGTCTTAAATTATAATTATAATAAAAGTAGTACATTATGTTATGCATATAAAAAAATCGTAACTAGTTTCTAAGAATGGCACATATTGTGTGTTTACCTGTGTGTTTACTATTATCAAAGTTAAAAGAAACAAAAATAAAGTCATAATATTTAATTACAATATTTGAAAGTTATACCAATAATATCGTATTCCGAAAAGTGTTTAAAAGCAATTTTTCCAATTTGTATGTACAAACTTAGTTTGCAACTTTTCTATTCTTTTAAAAAGATGGAGATTGCGAGTGGCGGTAACTTAAGCCCGGTCGATAGAAAAGTTAAAACAGTTCTTTTATGGACACAGTTGTTTATTTAAATATTTCTTTATAAACTTTCACGAAGACATTTACTGCCGCTATTGCTTACAATGGCTTAAATGGAAATTGTTGTGAATTTGGTACGAAAATTTTTTTGGTACGCCTGTTTTATTTTTCACGAATAAAATGAAATTCTTCTTCTTCTAATTTTAAAGAAAAAAATGTAAAAGAAACCTGATGAACAGTGAACCTGATATATATTTATTTTAATAAACTACAGATTTGATGATGAAAAAATTAAATGGTCTGAAATCATTTTATGATATTTGGAAATTAGCCTGAATATTTTTTTTAATGAATAAGTTGTAGAGACAGAACAAAAAAAATCATTAATACATAAACCATATAAAATGTAGAAGCTTTGTTAGTTTATTTCTGTTATTGTTATAGACTATTAGAGTAGAGTAATATTTAGAGTAGAGTTATTTATTAATAATGTGATTATACACTTTTTTCTAGAAACGAAATTTAATTTGAATATAGAGCTGTTTTTTAATTTAATAAAATTAGGTCTTCGAGGAACATCTAAAGCTTTAAAATTAAAATAATCAGGTTCCTCTAATAAAGATCGTTTCGTGATTATTGAAAGGAAGAGCTTTAATATTTTGGTCTAAGTATAATATTATAATAAATTTCCTTTTGTATTAATAAATAGTCCGGATATTAGAAATAAGGCTTAATCTTATTTGATATTAGAACGAACAGAGAAAACCGTCGTCTCGAGATGTCAACCTAAACCAAATTGTATGTATGTACATATGTCGGTAATGACAAAATTAAAACTATTAATATTGTATTATTTAAAAAAATTATGTATCTGTAATCAGGTTTTCTTTTAATACTTTTTTTTAAATTTAAAGCAAGACATTTAAATTTAACCAATAATCTATAATATTCATTTTTATATAATATAAAATCAAAATACATAATTTATTTTTTATTTGTCTTTTTGTTTTTATTTAAATAATAGTAATTCCTGTATATTAAAATATTATTTCGAATGTCCAGCTTCGATATATAAGGTTATACATTTGTATATACCGAGAGAGAGAGATTCAATTAAGTAAGGTAAATTTAGTCTTCGATAACCAAGTTTAATCTCTGTCGTACCTTCCAGGCTTCAGCATAGACGTTTTCGGTTAACAACCGCATAAACTCAATATCGGTTGAACAATTTGTCTTCGGAATGTAAGATTACATACATCTCTATATGAATATGTTATGATTGTTTAAATCTTAAAGATTTATCTAGAAATATGTACTGAATTTATAATAACATAATTTTACAAATGCCATGACACATAACAATACTTCTTAAATTTCTTCACTTTGCATTTGCCGTAATGTATAATTACGAATTAGTGTAATTTAAAAAGAAATATTCTATTTTTTCTCTTACAGTAGCGTAGGTAGAGAGAAACAAATGTTAAGATATTTTTTCTTCCTTTTCTATCCGAATTCCTAATGGCCATGCAGTCTTACAAGATCTAGAAAATTAAAGTGAGTTATTCCCCACATAGGGTTGGAGCTTACAATATAAATATTCAATAGAACTATGATACTAATATTTTAATGCTCTTATTATAAAAAAAAGGCCAATAAAAATTAAATGTAAATAAAACAAAATAATCTGTATAATAAAACAGTAACAAGTCAATTTATTTCTTCCCTATTCAAGCTATTCGCTCAATATTCACTTATAACGACGATAAAAGTAATGAAATTCGGCACTTTTACTTAAAAGTTATTATATTAGTTTATCTTATATAGTATTATTATTTACCGTTTCGTGCTTAGGCTATCTTTCTGGTAGGAAATCATTTCACTGTAAGATCATAATTATAATTATTATTGTAAGGCGCAGAAATACAATATGGCTTTGTACTGATCCATTTTAAATTTAGCTTAAATTAAAACTAAAATTAGCATAGTACTCAAACCGAAATAGAGGCTTCGCAATACAAAAAGGTCCCTTACTAGATATTAAGTCTGGCGTCAAGCCAATCACAGCGCTATACGGCGCTTAATTAAATCATTTATCATAACTATCCTTGTTAATGGGCACATTAATTTGATTTAAAATGAATAGCTATAATAACAGCAACTGCTTTGTTCTATTCAATAGCCAATTCCTAGGTAGTATTGTTTAAGGAAATTTGATATTTTGAAAATTATAAGTATCAAGTAAAGTCATTACCAAGAAGGTAAGTATCTACTTACTTCTTGTTAAGAATCGGTATACCGTCTTAATCATTGCATTTTTTTGGGTTATAATGGAAGATATGCATTACTTGGTTGGCATATGTGACGATTTTTAATCAATCACATTTTTTTATGAATAATTTCATTTATATTCACGTTAAGAATATAATATAATTGTAATATAAATATGCATTCTAAATCACTTTAAAATGAAACAAAATTTTGAGATTGTTACTTGATTATTATCACAGTAATGCTTTGTTGTGTTGTAAATGAGACGATAAACACATGTTAGTATACATTTAATTTTCATCCGATATCTATAAGGAAAAAATAGATTATCAATTATATAAAGACTATACAGTAAATCTATCCTTGTGGTCTAGCTTTGCATTTTTAATTCCTATCAAAATGAAACCAAATAATTTACGATGATATTTTTTTAATAAGAAAAACGGCTAAAATATACTATTAAAGAAAGTATTCCGTATTAAAACAAAGTTCTCAGGTCAAGCCGCACTCATTTCCCAACTCGGGTGCGTTATTGATTTAAGGTGAAGCTAAAACGATTCATCTTATTTTATTCAGTCTATAATATTTTTTTATTCGATCATGAAGTTGTTTTCTTGAAAAGTTAGTGTTAAGAGGAGTTTATCTAGAAAACCGCTATCTGATAAATATTAATGGACACTTATTCATCTGTTACGGCGCACTTATAGTTGATTAAAAAATCTTTAAGCTAAAAGGATAATACTTTTAAATTTACTTTGCTATTATTATATACTAAAATGTAGGATACATTTTTACCATGCTCGATCTTTGTTAAATACGCACAACGTAGAAGTAGCCGTATAATTCATATATTATTACATACGGATAACTCTACTTTGTGTCCCCCATATAGCACGTGGGCTATACCAATCTAGTAGTGCTGATACTCTGTTGCCTACATTTGGCTGAATTTTTAATACATTGTGTGATGAGAGATGAAATTCAACACCGCATATTCTATTGTATGATATGGCATTCAATATACATATTGTCTTCTTGCCTGAACCAGAAAATATAACCGCTTGTTGTATCTTTACGAGTTTATTAGAGTATAAATGTAAATAAAGGTACAACCACTGGGTTCGATAAAGTGTGTAATAATATCAATGTTTTAATAGAATATTCTATTACTAATATGTTCATCATAATGAAATCACAATCATTTTTTTACTGCTTTAATATCTGTCTCGTAAACAAAACGAAGAAACCCTAAAAGAGTTTGCCTTCTCAAAATTAAACGTCATCAATCAAAACTTGATTAAGAATTATCAAAATTTTAATTAAAAGAACAGTAGGTATAATAAATTTGAATTATGACGGCTGTACGATACGAAGGAAATTACTTAAATTTTATTTAAAATGAAAGGGTTTCATAAATATATCCTTCATAAGTATACAATTATCTAATGATACAATTAGAATAGGTATAAAACGGTATAGATGCATTTGGATAGGTGCTTTCTAATAATCATATTCACCTAAAAATTGCGAATACACGTTTTAATACGCCACATGCGCTACTCACTTTTTAGATATATAGTCTGTTAAACTGGGCAAATTGATTTCGCTTTTATAATTGAATATATTTACAGCGAACGCTAAAAAAGTTTGGAAGCTTCAAATTGACATGGGCTACCATTAATGATTATTAAACTGAAACTCGAAAATTGTTTACCACAGAGGTCAATAATCAAATCAAATAAACACGAACAAAAAAATTGTTTACTAACATTTTAGTCACTTTTATTCGGGAAGAAAAATATTCGAATAAAAACTAAGTTCTACCAGAAGTATAGTACTGAAATTACAAAAGAATAAAATTATTTTAGGGGTTCTATAATTTAAGAGCAACAAGACAACACGGATAAAAAAAATATTATATAACTAACAATGACAATGACAATGTGTTATTTCTTGCAATATTTATTGCAATAGCTTAAAAGTCAAGGAAATTTAAAGCAACTTTTAGGGCAATGTATTGTTAATATTTATTGGTTTTTACATCGTGATTTTGCATCGGTGTAGATGCTGGTAGGCTAGTCAGTCATACTATCCTATGTCGTAAAACCAAAGTCAAAAGGAAAAAGTAGGCCATGTTAATCATATTAGATGAGAACGACAGTTTCTACCTTCTAGAAATATTATCAAATGTGATTTTATTTGTTATATTAACTTTTTCTTTATAAAATATTTAGTAACTTAGTAGGTTTGGTACTATTAAATATAATAAATAGGTTGACGGTAAAAATAATAATAATAATGAGGCAGCGGTAATAAAATTTATCTAAGTAAACTGATCAAGTGCGAATTAATTGTTAGACGAAAAGAAAGTGCCTAGTAAGCTTATGGGCTTATGTACTCTTTTCTTATTTTATAAATATAAGTTTAGAATGATGTAATGTACCTCAAAAGATAAAAGCGGAAGCTTTATAAGCTCACATTTATCTCGAAATTAAGTGGAGGTATCAAACTGAAATCAATTTTAAATATTCAGATTTGCAATCCTTTGGAGCACACAAATGAACCTTCTAATCCAACAAAATCAAAATTTTCATTATTTTTCATTTATTTGTAACGGAAACTAACTAATGTATAATCCTGAAATTGGCATGATACCCTCAGTGGGCGAATCTAACTAGCACTTGACTGATTAAAAATCTAATTTTTCGGTCATATCTGTTGATTGTTCATTAAAAGTAATTTTTTTCTGTTCTGTAAAGGGCGAGTCAGTCACACTATACTATGTCGCCCTAGACATTTTGTGTATAATTTCAGCTTGATCTCTCTACGAGATCTTGACTAACGGACAAACAGGTGGACAACAAAGTAAGAATCACATTCTTGTTCGTCTGTCCCTATATGTAATAGGGATAGAGGCTTTCAGTTTTTCTTTTAATAACAAAAATAAAACTATTTTACTATATGTATTAGTAACTGCCTAAAAACTAATACAAAGAATTCAAAAGGCTTTTGATTGCTGCCAGTTATAGTTTTATCGATTTGAAAGCCTATTGGTTGAATGTTAAAGCGGATATTTTTTATTTATTTCTAAAGTTCCACGTTTATTGAACAATGCATTGTACCAAAACTAAAAAAATGGTATAAAAAGTGATCTAAACCGTATTTTACATTATAATAATGTTAGACATGACATCATTATAAATGTTTATTTTAATTGCAATATACTGTATTGTGTAATAGTGGCACAATTATTTAGTATTTTCAAAATTATTACTAGGTTTTTTTTAAACCTAGTGATATGCAGTTTATTAGCGGTACGAAAGATGCTTACAAGGCTTTAGTTAGTGCAACCAACAGATCTTTTCAAGATTCTATTTTCCTGTCAATATATAAGCCATAGCCTAGAGCGCAACCAGCAGGAACAGAATAGAGACAATCAGCAATCAAGGTTTGATGAGCAATTAATGCTTGATGTGTTATCATATGACATGCTCTTATGTTAAAAAGAAATAAGGCAAAAAATAAGTACTTAATGAATCTTCCATGTGTAAATTCTAACCAATACAAAAAACTATGGAATCGATGTAGCAAAATCTGAGAGATGCCCAGTGCAAACACATTTATGAATCAGTCAGCAACAATAGCCCCGCTTGGGTATGGAAATTCCTTAATACTTTGGGTATTGGACGACAGCATAAAACACAACAACTCATTAACGACAGAATGGGTCTAGATCAACTCAATGAGAATTTTATTACTGTAAACCTTAAGCCAGAACAATAAATCCAGTACTCTTTCGTCACTGTCCTCATAACCTGGTCCGTCTTACATTGGTTTTAGTTTCCATACGAATACTGCAATTGAAATTTGACGACATATGTATATATGCCATTAAGTCAGATATCGTTTGCACCGACGGGGTGAGCCGTAAAATGATTATTATGACTTTGGATGTCATGCTTCCTGTACTTTGTCATATTCTTAACTATTCTCTTTCTACCAATGCCTTCCCCAGCTCTTGGAGATTTGCTTATGTTATCCCTATACTTAAAATTACCAATCTTTCATCTTTCACATACTATAACCCAATTTTTATTCTTCTTTTTCTGTCCAAAGTCCTCTAAAGAAATGTACACCAACAGCATACATCATATCTAACAAAAAATCATATTTTATAACCTCTCTAATCTGGTTACCGACCGGGACATAGCATTGTGACAGCCCTCAATAAAGTATGTGATGATATCAGAAGTGAAATAGATAACCAAAATATTACTATACTAGCCTTATTAGATTTCTTAAACACTTTTGATGTCGGCATACTTTTAGCTTTATTAAAGTTTATTAATATATCACCAAACGCTATTGAATGGTTTTATTCTTACCTGGCCGACCGCCAATAATGTATACGAGCTCATACTATCGAGCTGTCGATAGTATGAGCAATCTCCTCATAATATCGACTCAGTGCTGGAGTACCTCAGGGTGGTGTACTTTCTCCGATACTTTTCTCCACCTTTATTAACTCCTTTGCTAACATTGTTCTATCATCCTTATACTGATAATTTGCATATTTATGTGACTACGGCGGTGGATGATATTGCTTGTGTCATACAGCAAGTTAATCGCCACTTAAGTACTATCAATACCTGGAGCAAATCATGTGGTCTGGAGCAAATCATGTGGTATAGTTCTATGATATGGGGTTGCCAATCAAAACTTAAATAACTTCAGCATGATCTCATCTAATCTCATTTCTATACTTGACTACGCAGATTCCTGTTAGTTAGATTTATCACAACAATTGCTAAATAAGCTCGAACGTTTACAAAACTTGGTAATATGATTCATCTTCGGATTGAGGAAATATACTCAATATCGAGTTCGACTTAAATGGTTGACTTATCATGCACTTATCCTTCTGTACTCCTCCTCTTCTGTCCTGTATTTGCCTTTAGCTCCTTTATACCTCAAACAAAGATTTACCTTCTTAGGTTTCTATTCTCAGTCGTTCAATCTCCGTTCAAGATATGACAATGTATTGGACGTTGTTCTTTGTCGGACTAAGTGCTATAGTGAATCATTCACCGTAAAGACGGTGAAATTATGGAACGAGCTTTCGCGCTTAATAAAGCGCGGAAACTCGTTCCATAAGGTTCTTTAAGGCGTCGCTTAAGGAGTATTATCTGTCGTTATAGTGTATTCATTTTATTATGTTTTAATGCATATATGTGTTTATGTAGGTACACGATGTTAATTTAGATGTATTTTTATATAAATTAATAAATGTATTTATATATGTATGTATAATATGTATGTATATGTACAGTATCTATTGTATATTATTACTTTGTGCCATAGTATCCGCCAACTATATATATATTTCCTCTATTCTATAAAATACTTTTTTTGTTCTGTACGATTTTTTTGTATAATAGTTGTTGACGTAGAAAATTGATATTGATTTATCGAGTGCAAACTGGAAGAAAAGGTGATCGAGAATATCGTGTATTGTGACAAAAAAAATGTGATTATTTTTGTTAACGATTATGAATTTGGATCAAGATGTAAATCGATTTTTTGCTTTTGATAAAGCAGAATTAAGAAGCTGATCGTTGTATTTTTATTATTTATTGATGTTTTAATTTATTGAAACATGTTTTTTCGTTTAATTTTCGTTTGCGTGGGTGAGGAGGGGTGAGGGGG
>DWMZ01000050.1:0-44799 GCA_018249855.1 Eueides tales michaeli
ATATATATATATATATATATATATATATATATATATATATATATATATATATATATATATATATATATATATATATATATATATATATATATATATATATATATATATATATATATATATATTTATCGGTGATGTACGTAACATAAATGCTAGACAGAACCTTAAAATTGACGCATCTGTGATTCGATTGCTTCTTATATTGATTAACACGCCTTGGGATTGAAATGCTCTCTCCATTCTCCATATTGCAACGTTATTATTCTCGTTACAATAAGAGTTATTATGTAAAAAAATATCCCGCTGAGTTTCTTGCTTGGGTGGTTCTCAGGTCTGAGGTCACTTAAATAACTTTAATAAGAATTGTTTATCTCTAAACATGAAACATGCACTTCCTATTTTGAATAAAATATTTGCTATTTGAATTTCATGTTTTTAACCCTAAAAGTATAATTCTATACAAGATAGTAAGCATTTCTATTGCTGTTTTGGTTAAATGGGGGGAGGGGTATGTGCTTCCTGGTTTTGTTCGTTGTGGATTCGATCACCACTTGAGTAATGATTATATATTTTTATTAATTTCTCAACGTTGAGTTCCACCACTCAATTTTCAAAAATTGAGAGGAAAATTTGAAATGCGGTTTATGAACAGTAACTTCCTTCTGCCTACCGTGCTCTACGATAAGCGTGACGCTACATTTTGCCCGACTGTCAAGGTATTGTTATTTATCAGCTCTTTAACTAAAATATCAACAAAATTTACTTAAAGTTTGTTTTTCAAATTGGCAAAAAGCTGTAATTTACAAGGTTGTAATATAATACGTAAAGTTTGCTAATAATTTATTTTTATATTCAAGTTTGTGCCTCTTACAAGCATGCGGCTGTATGTACCCGCAGGTTGTGGGTTTGATACCAATTAGAGGAAATTAAACATTTACTATTTTCGTTTCCTCTTTCTGGTGATGAGGCAAAACGCGGCGTTGATTTCCGTCTGTACTGTAATTATTACTAAACTATTGGACTCATTTTTTTTAAAAAAGTCTTGAAGTGCTAATTGTTGTAGTATTATACCAAAAAGGTTATCACAAAAAAAACAAAAGATATAAAAAATATATATCTATTTAATAGCCAATGTAAGTAATTTTCATAGATGATGTTGGTTTGCGAAACTCAACGCCGCACTTTGTCTAGATCTCAGAATGAGAAAATGAAAATGTTTCAAAGTGAGTAATGCACGATGATTTTCACAATACGGCATAGTATAATTCACACAAGTTATATATAGGAATTCTACATTTTAATGTAGGTACGATAAAAGGTGTGGGAGCCACCGGGCGAGTGCGCCAGTGACTCACAGCGGGTGTTTTGCTTTAACTTCGAAAGACATCTCGAAAGCTCGAGAAACTAAAAAATATTAATTAATAACATATTTCTAAAAAAAAGCTTTCTAAATGTTTTTAATGATGTTTTTAAGTTACTAGGATCTCTTAAGTTGATTGTACAAAAAACTTGCAATCCGCCATTTTGTTGCGGCGGCCATTTTGTGTTAAAAACTAAATGTTACACGGCTTTCGTTTACTTCACATCCTGAAAAGTTGGCCTCACCATTATCAGTCAATTTTAATTCGATCCATGCCTTTTTTCGACCGACCACTATTAAATACCCAAATTCTCTTTAGGAATTACCTAAGCAATAAACAGGACGATCCCATTCAAAATGGTACTCAGCTGGGAATAAAATTTTTTTTTTAGCTTCACGCTGTATCCCGCACAGGGCAGGGTCGTCAGAGGGGACTTGGGAACCTATTGTTAAGACACCCCATTCCATTTCTTACTTTCCGCCGAATTTGAGGCATTGCGTGTTGAGTGGCGGAACTCAACGCCACGCTTTGCTTTATTACCAGAGCGAAGAAGTGAAGCATTAAATATTAAAATTGAAAATATTAAATACCTACTTCATTTCTTCGAGCGAGAATCGAACCCACAACCTGTCGCGCCCAATTTTCAAGGAATTGCATGTTGAGTAGCAGAAATAAACGTCAACTTTTTACCAAAGCGTTGAAAACGAAAAAGCTTTCCCTTTAATGGAAATCAACTACAAGACGCAGTTACCATATATTTATTTATATATAAGATGTTTATTTAAGATGTTTTTTTTACAAAATATGTTGTTTAAGATAAAGTCTTACTTTGTTAGTTAAAATTAAAATTCTGTGAGAATAACAAGAGTACCGCTCGCGGCATCGCCCGATCGAGCTTCATATTAATTAATAAAATACTAATCTGTATTAATTTCTTTTTCTACTAACAATATTCTTAAAAAAAATATCAACCCATTCAATAAACAGTTCTTTATAGCAATTTTGTCGAACGACATTCTTAAAAATGGTATAACTTTTTTTATAAACGAATAGTGTTTAGGGAAAATGCAATAGTAAAACTGTGATTGAATCGGTTAAGGCCATTTTTGAGTTAAGCATGAACAAACGCACAGACAAGTGGCAAAAAAAAAAAGTCAATGCTTTTGATTCTATTCCGTTACTACATGCCTCCAATAATATTTTTCCATGTATATTTTTTACGTACAGACATCGATCCGTTACGTTTTAATTATAAATATACAGATTATGGAAAAAATATGTTGTGTAAAGTATATTTTACAAACATTGAGGAAATGAAATATTTAATATTTTAATTTTCATTAAGTGGCGGAACAGCTGAAAATGGGGAACGGGACGGAGTGTTTTAACACTATTTCTCAAGTTTCCTCCACCTACTCTGCCATTTGCGGGATACAGGGTGAAGCCGAAGTCAGTCATCCCTCTGAGAAAGAATTGAATTCCAAATCATCGATTAACAGTCAGACGCTGACTCATTGCGAGACATTTTTTATTTAAAATTTATGTTCTTTAATTCATATATTGTCTAAACATTTTAAAATATGAATTCTAAGATTCATACATTTAATAAAACACAAGATTCGTGTGAGATTGTGAATATAAGACGGAGTCGCATTCCAGAGCAGAAATAGTCGTCCGTAGGCGGCGCACCTTTACCTACCAGGTTTATTTAGATACTGAAAATGTATCGCCTCGAATTCACATTCATACAAATGTGAAATTCTATGACGATGGACGTTTATACCACTCTTATTCAAAAACTACTGAGTGTAATTACATGAAAAATAACTTTATTGTGACTTAAATATCAGAATAACATATAAATAAAAAAAATGTGTAAAGATTTTGTATAATAAAGCAATTAAATTAAGCGGGCGAAGCCGCGTTTGGGTTGCTAGTATATATACTATACTTGGTCTGCGGTTTTGCTGGCTTGTTTGCGTTATTATTTTTTAGCTTCACGCTGTATATACAGCTGGATAGTTTAGGGAACCTGCTAATAAACTCTATTCTCGTTAAGTCACTACTGTTCCCCACTTTCCGAGCACTTACGGCTCACTCGAGAAGCTTATTATGATTATACATTTATTGTTTTTTTTGTTGAAAAGAGCAAATGTTGAGTTTCTTGCCGGCTGTGCTCAGCGGACTCGCCTACCAAGCCGGTGGTAGCATCCTGTAGGACTAACACAGACTCTATGTAACTCGACGTTTAAAATGTGCTTGTAATGGCATAATTGAATAAAGCATATTATAATTTAGATTCTACATAGGTTTTACAATATTCAGTAACCATTTTCTTTGTATTATTCAATCTTCAAATAAGCGTATGACTAATTAGTGATCGTGTCGCTTTTATTGCGTCTGTACTCCATAGTCCCCGACACCTCACCTCGCCCACGTCACAATGAAAAATATTAACTTTATCGAATGTTCACGGTGTCCGTCAGAATTGTGTGTATGTCTGTCTGGTCATATCTATGAACAATCGATGATTTGGAAATCTCTTTTTAGTCTGTATGTATAAAACAAAATTATATATAGCCCCACGTTTTTAATGGCATCGTGGGGTAGGCGGAGATGTTAAGATAGTATTACCTAATTTTCTAGGTATTGTGTGTCAAGAATAACGCCGATGCCAGACTCCTTGTTTCGTGACCAGAGCGAAAACATTAACATATGAAATAAAAATTGTAATTTGTATTGTAATTATTTCCTCGACTTGGGATTGAACTCACGACCTGTCAGACGAATGCTTGTGCCTCTACACAAGCGAGCGGAAAACTTTACTGCGTGATAATGCGTGAAACTGAGAAATGAAATTGGTAAATCACTTAAAATAATATGGCATAAGCCCAGACGTGCCCTGGACACCTTAGTTCCAGAATTATATATTGTGAAATGTATTATATATTTAGACGCTACTTGATTGCTGCGTGATAACTGTCACTGTTCCTCTAGTACACTGTGGTTCAGCAGAACACTGTTTAAAGGGTAAGGTTGTGGATTCGATTTATGGATCGAGTGGGACTCAAAGAAATGAGTTATTTTCATTTTTCTCACTTTTTTACGATACCATATATAGCTGTCGCTTTTTACACACAATATTTTAAAATATTGAGCAGTGCGAGAAAAAAAGTCAGGAAATAATCATACTATATATTTCATTATCTCAAATTGAGATCAAACCTATAATCTGTCGCGTTTACAGTCGCACGTTCGTATCCTTACGCCAAGAAAAGCTTCAAACCTATTTAATATTAATTTCTGTTCAATTTCTGTTCTTGAGAAAAATTGTCTCAGACGGACATATACGCACAAAATTATCCTTTCCTTAATTCAATTGTAATCTGAAGAATTTTTCGCGAACCTTCAAATTTTTCCGTGACTTTTGATAGCGTGCAGCTGTGTTTATCATTAAACTATGACATCAACAATTTGCCTGGAATTTTCCCCGTTGCAATTGCCAAATGTTTGAGTTGTGGCATATATATGTATACACATATATTATGTGCAAGTGGGGAACTGAATATGCTACCGCTAAGTTCTCTTTAATTTTCTCTATTTTCACGCTGTATCCCATATACAGCCGCGGGTAGGCAGGGAGAACCTGTGAAACTAGTGTTAAGACACTCCATTTCCGTTAAGACTCTTCTATCGCTCAATACACATACACACATAAATTTGCTACTTACTTGACAGATATGAATTTAAACTCCGTAAAGGGAATTAGTTTCGCATTAGATACAATAAGGTTTTGTGACCCGGTGAAAGGAAAAACACTACTATGGTGGGTGGGCTATACAGGACTAATAATCTAATTAATAGTCAAGAAATAAATAAATAAATAAATATATATATATATATATATATATATATATATATATATATATATATATATATATATATATATATATATATATATATATATATATATATATATATATATATAAAACTACTAAACAGATTTAGATGGAACTTTACAGATTATTGTAAATTAAGTTTGTGTCATGCTGATTAATCTATTAATATAGATTATACATCAGCATGACACATAGGCTACAATTTATGTTAATATTTTGCATAATATAATAAGTTTCAACGGGCAAAGCCGCGTATGTTGCTAGTACATACATAAGAACGTACATTAACATGATATGGTATTAGACAGCTAAGATTATGATGTTAGCACCTGCGCGTGCGCATCCAGCCTGTCCGGAATGATAACTCTGCACTAGTTATCGTCTCTCGATATAGTTCCAGGTACCTACACTTATTACTTAGCCCCGGAATACTAAAAAAATAAAAAAAGGAGATATATATATATATATATATATATATATATATATATATATATATATATATATATATATATATATATATATATACTGCCACTCGACAAGCAATGCACCAAATTCGGCGAAAAGTAGGAAACGGAACGGAGTACTTTAATACTAGGGTCCCAAGTTACGTATGTCTACTCTGCCATGTGCGGGATACAGCGTGAAGCTGAAAAAAAAAACAAAAAAAGATCATATGTACAGTGAAGACAGAGAAGAAATTTATTACGTCTAATTTTATGCATAATTTTATACTGACACTATCGTGACCCAGGTGTTTAGTTGTTGATATGGATTTAATTTTTACTAAGGGTTTCCTGAAGATTCAATATTTATATATTAAATTAAGCAACACTAAAAATTCTTTGTATAATATTACTATTGTAGTATTTTTTTTAGATTAGCCTTTAGAACAAACGCACAAACTACAAACAGGCAAGCAGACAAAAAAAAACGTAATTTTTGATTTTAATAAGTTCTTATATGCCGCTAATAACATAAGTCAGCGGAAAGTGGGGAATGGAAGTGGAACGGAGTGTCTTAACACTAGGTTCCTAAGTTCCCTATACCTGCCATGTGCGGGATACAGCGTGACAGAGAGAGAGAGAGAGAGAGTGAAAGAGAGCCAATAACATTTGTTATATATTTTCCATGTGCAGACATCGATCCATTACAACATAAAATTAATAATATAACGTTTTCTAATAATAAATTCAAACAAGTAGTCCAAAAATATCCAACAAAAATCTCATCGCCATGTCGGTCGATAAAGTTTATTTTAATTCTTAAACCCGATAAGTCGTAAAGGAGTCACCGCACGCTCGCTGCCAACTATCCAAGTTATTTATGCGCTGTAAAAACTCCAGTGCACTAATATCGTTGAATCACACGCAGTAATCATTGAAATGTGTAATAATGGCCCGGTGGTTGCATTAACGAAGACTGTTGGTTCAAATATTAAATGAGCATGCTAGCTTTGGTCTGCAGCTTCGACCGCGTCGTTAAATGCTTATAAGTAAGTTGCGTATGGCACATGATATGTTTTAAGTGCTAATTTGAAAAAACATCGATAATTGGACTATCCAACACAAAAATAATTTTTCTAATCGGTCTTGAAGTTTCTGAGATTACGGCAATTAACTAGATAAACACTGTAGTTTCAAAATATAAGTATAGATGCTAATAACAATATTAGTATAGACACTAGGATTGTATATAGAAGTCAACTTATGAAGTCATTGAAGTCATATGGATTCGATCATCACTGTCAAGAGTTCTGTTACTCAATACACAAGGTTGGATGGAAAACCGCGAACGAAATATGTTCACTGGGTTCCCCTTCCAGCCTGCTAGTCAAGTAGTCGATGATCGATTCCCACCTGAAGGATTTATTTGTTAATTTCTTTGCTTTGGTATCATGACAAGGTGCGACGCTGAGTAACACCATGTCACGAAAATAGGACAGTCAGTGGAGAACGGAGTGTCTTGACAACTTGCCACCATCAAGCTATGCATAGAAGAAAATACCAGCAAAACTGCAAATAAATGCATAACAAACATACATACAAAAACATTGCAATAGTAGTAGAAATATGAAATGAAACAGTCCGATTTGCCGATGACACTCCGAATATAATTCTGGCCTCCATGAGTCATATGTACGGAAAGCGCTCGGCCCACTTTATCCGTACAGATATACCAAATGTTTTCCCACCTGCGCGTGGAAATCCGAACGAGGAGTGGCGTGATCGAAAATGCTTATAAAAGTTTTGCTTCATCCGGGATTTGAAGCAGCGTCGGTGACTTTCAAAAATGAAGAAAAATAAACGCTATTTAGGCTGTTAGGCAGAGAGAACCTAGTGTTATGACACTCTTCTCCCACCCTATCTTGAAATATTGCGACTCTTCAGAATGGTAAAACTGAATGCCGTCTTGTAAAATTAAAAATCTAAATATAAACGAGCGAGTACAAAGCATACAAAAATTAAATAACAAGGCTCGAGAAGGACCAAAAATTACGGATTATGGGTTGAAAATTGAGGGCTGAGATTTGAGGACTAAGAATTGAGGACTGAAGACAGAGATCTAGGAAACAAGGATTGAGAACCGAGGACTGATGTTTGAAAACCAGCGATAGAGGACTCAGGACTGAGGATTGAAGACTGAGGACTGAGGACTAAATATTGAGTGTTAAGGATTGAGAATAAAGATATATATATTTATAAATGCTCTCTATATATTTAGAAAGTTGATATTTGGCGTATGATAGTTAATGCAGAGTACTTTTCATAAGAAAGGATTCTATGATATCTCGATTTTTTAAGTAGGTAGGATTTTTTAAAGTAGGCCTATATAGTCTAGTATTTACACACTCTGTCCCTAACACACCGCCCAACTATTAACATATTGGATGGAGAATGTTTTAACAGATCTCAACGTCATGTTTTAGATAGGTTTTTTTTCGATGTTCATATTTTTTGATGTCACAGTCCTAAAATTTTCAGGTAGGTTAGGTTCTTATAATTTGTTAATTATTTATTATATATAATTGGTAATTTAGTCTTGTACGTTAAATAGTTTTTATAACGATTATTTGGTACTTGGTATTCTTGTACAAGAGGACGTGGATACAAATCTGTTTATCGACTTCATATTAATTGTCAATTACAGTTTTACATGATTGTACGCGATTGTACCATTCGCTATGACTAATAATATTCACGTCTATGTAAGTATGCATATCTAATATCGTTTTATATTATATTTCTGTGATTTGTACCTTGCCATTACATTTAAGTATACACTCCGCTCTTACATAAATACTTGGTAAAATTAATCTGTCATGGTACAGGGGCACAAACATGCGACTGTAAGCACGACAGGTTGTTGGTTCCCCACGCGATAAAATGAAATAACAAGGCAAAACGCGGCGTTGAGTTCCACCACGAAACACGGAACGTGGCGAAAACGGCGCCACAACAGTCCTCATAAAATATTCAATAAATTAAAATAGAAATAGAATTATTCATAAAATATTGGGAAAAAAGATAAATAAAGTAAGAAATAAAAAATAAAATAAAACAATTTAAAAAATTAAAATGTAAATATTAATTCATAAGACAAGTTGTGAATTAATATTTAGATGTCTAATAGCACCTGTAAATACGGCAGCTTTTGGTTCGATAGAAGATTGACTTGAGGAAATGATATTTTCATTTTCTCACTCTGATTAAGAGGGAAACCGCAATATTGAGTTACGCAATACCTCCAAAATACAAAGTAGCTTAAGGGTGCGGAGGCTCTGATGCTACGTTAGCAGATTCCCTCTGCCACTCAGTTATGTGCGGGATGCAACGTAAAACTAAAAAAAGAATATTAGAAGCAATTTTAATCAGTCTACTTACACAAAAGTGCCAGTAGCGTCAGCCACAAAAGAGGCTACCACCGTCTCGGAAGGCTCTTCTGCTGAGTGTCAGAAAGAAATCAAACGTTGCTCTTTTAAGAACAAACTTCCCAAGTGAACTTCTTTCTACAATTAGAGTTTTCTTTCCTATTACTTAAATAGAGAGAACGCTGAGATGATTTTATTGTTCTGGTATTCAAGGTAATCATACCTTAGAACACCAATTAATAATTAGCTAATAATTATAATTATTTGTTAATTACCTACCTTCACACTATATGCCTTACATAGTGTTAAGACACTCCGTTCGCATTATGACGCTTCCGTTGCTCATCTTCCGTTGGATTTAACTCAACGCCGCGATCAGTAAGTTATTCTAATAAAACTATATAGATTAGAAAATTCTTTTGTAGTATTTTTTGAAAGCCTTAAGATAGCTACTGTGACTCGTGGTTAAGGCCACCAAAATAATTATTATAATTTTACCAAATGAATCATTCGTAACACTGGCTGTGTGCACCATGAGCGTCTGTTTTAATCATGTATAATTTAAACCTAGTGCCAAGAGCAGCTAATAGGGATAGAAAATGGGACTATCTATAAAGCTCTAGAAACTCATCGTCATTTTTTGATACTCACTTGATATACTCGACTAGCTCTAGATTTTTTACGGAAAAGACTAGGCAATCTAGCATATGGGTTACCTGATTGTTAATGATCACCGCTGCATACGGCATTGTGTAACAGTGAACACCATAGGAGCTACAGGGCGGCCCTTAAGATGGAGATGTCGTATCGACCTAGAAACACTGCTGCTGGTAGGCCATACCACACATGTGGATTATAGGAAAAATTAAAAACGACATTACGCGCTTTTTGACCAGCAATGTCATTTCTCACCTTTTCAAAATCAATAGTATCGACTAGTTTATGTTCGATTGACTCATGTCATCTCGCAATCATTTGCGAGATTATTTAACCCAGTATGTGACATTGTTGATCTTAAGTAGTTTATAATCAATTTAAGTTTAGAAAAAAATCTTTCTCTCTTAACTCTTTGATCGTTGACTCTGGCCTCCTCTGCCTTTGGTGCCTGGTGCGGCTGCACCACTCGCACCCCCCCCCCCCCCCCCCCCCAGCTACGCCACTGGTGTGACGCGTGGAAGGAACATACAAACAGTACATGCACAATAGTAGAGTGCCACATATCCACATAATGTACAAAGTATTTCAGTTTCTTACGTACTGTGCAGTTAAAAATTGGCTCTGACACAGCGAAATAGTCGGTGGTATTATTTCTCGTTCATCCATCGTCGAGTTCGAGGCAAAGAGAGATCTGGAGATCTGCTCTATTTTTCACCGTATGGACCACGCTGTCAGTGAGTAGTGACGGCAGCGAAGACTGGCTAAAATTGACAAGTGCAGCCTTTGTATGGGTCTAAAACTTACGAGTTGCAGACGGGAAGCTCTCACGCTTATTGCCGGTTTTAACGATACGCTCGGACCTTGCTCTGGGAATTTGTCATCTAGAGTATCCAGAGGTTCGCTCGTACTTTTTTGTTAAGAGTTTCACCTTCGGATCTTTAGCGACCAGTGCCTCCGCCCAGATTTGCTATGCCTTATGTTTGCAAAACGTGTGAAACGTAGGCTGTGACTTGCCACCGATTGGCACTACAAAACTTGGAATGTAAAGTTCCATACGATACAGACCAATGTTAGTGACACGAGCATTAAGATTATCAGAAGAGAAGCAAGCTGGTCCCTTGATCCTCTCCCAATTTAATGACTTGTAATGCCAGATACAACGAGTTGCGGATGTTCTGTGACTCCCGCGTTTAATGGGTACAACATTCCGTACCAGGCAGTGGTCTGAAGACCCTAAAGGAGCACCGACGTCAACTTGAAACTGCTCCGGATGTGAAGTCAGCAGAAGTTCCAATATGAATGAAGGGGCATTGTGGTTGTCCACGTATAATATATATTTAATATACGTGGACAACCACGATGCCTCCTTCTCATAGTTGTACACGTCCGGGAGTCACGTAGGTGACACCCGGACGTCGACATAGTGCGTATTAAATCGCCAAGTATCACGGTCTTACACTCCATTCAGTTTCCCGCTTACTGCCAATGTGAAATTGTGGCATAACGTGTTGAGTGCCGGAACTCAACGCCACGCTTTGCCTTATTACTAGAGCGAAAACACAAAACCATGTAAGTAAATTTGGCATATCGAATCACGTTCCTGATCAAACTACAACACATTTACCAAACGATTGCAATATGAGGCAGAAAAGGCCTCATCCGTACTACAAGGAAGTTTAGGGTTGGCTGATTCGACTTCAACCGCACCAGCTGAAAGTTCTTCAAAATTGGGCACGCATTAAAAGTGTTAATCTATACGGTGGACGTTGATACCATACTTTATAAGTGAGCTATGTATACAACATTAAGATTAATTACAATTAATTACTGAAAATATTTTAGTAAAAATAATAATTACTGAAAATATTTAGGCTGATCGCTTGCACCGCTATAGATTTATAGAGCGTTTTCCTGGCAAAAATTGTAAGCTAAAAGCTTACAATTTTTGCCAGGAAAACGACGAACCATATTTTCTCTTATTTAGTGGTGAATAGCTGGAAACTTTTATGTAAGCTAGTATTTGAATGCAATAAGAAAATTTCTACTTTTGCTTCCTTACGACTTGAACTAGAGATAGAAGCTTATATGAGACTTTCATTAATTTTAATACTAGAGATGTTAAAATTGATATTACTTCTTGTTGTAAATGATTAAATACATAAATATTTTTATAAAATCTATGATGACCTTAGATTAAAGTTTCTTATAAGTTTTTATATCGATCGTCGTAGGAGATTAGTAGAACCAAGTTTTTAACTCCAAAATATGTGGTTTGGCTATTTTGTTACTGCAAGGATTAAAAAAAACAAGGACATCGTAAAAAAGGCAAACTCGTATTAAATGTTCCAGATAAAGTTAAACGTAGCTACGGGGTGTAGCGTATGGGCAAATACAGATATTTTGTTTAAATATACATAAATATACAATATGTCTACATCAATTTGTTTTGACTAGTTTTGTTTTCAGCTTCATGGTGTATCAGATGGAAAGTTATATGCTAGGTCCGCCCTACCTGATATCATACATTCAAAAACTCTTTTCCCGATTCTGCTCAAGGTTTAGAAATTATGTTGTTAAGTAGCTTATGTTAACGTAATGCCATTATCACAATCAGTACTGTGTACCGCCTGTGTCCCTGCGGTATTATTGTCTATTTATCTCATATATCTATACAAAAAGAAAGGATTTTAACTTCTCCAAAGGGCATCGATATTTCATATAATCAAGGACTGTTAAATCTCATTATTTCATCATGCTTACATATAAATATTAAACCTAAAGAACTGTTCATCCAATTTGATAAATAATTTATATTTATTATAATATAATCAAACATTATTAATAGGACTGTATAATATAACACTTTCCATACGGGCTACTTTCTAGTACCCTTAAAAAGATAAAAGTAAACATTATATGTTTAATAATGAAAATGAGAAAAGCTTAAAGAAAAAAAAAATTAAGCTTAAATTAAAAATGCGTCCTAGCTGTTTCAAAAGGCTAAATGTAAAACATGACACTTTCCAAGTGCCAAGAGTTAAACTAACTAAATAATACGTAAGTCTACGAATTGCTTACAAACTCAAGAATTGATTTCTATTCTTACAAGTCAGCGGTTATCAAATCAGCGGTCACTATCAAATCAATCAGCTATATTAAGACTTATTTGATGTTTGTAAACATGCACCCGTCGCTGAGTGCTTGGGGTTAAATAAAAAAATGGAGTAAGTTCATTGTGAAGTTCAATGAAGATCAACCGTCCAAGTAGCTGCCAGGCCGTCGTAGCTGACTTGCAGCTAAGCTGTATGGCAGCACTGCTATGGTGTACGTCACGTTGCATCTCCCTTACAGTATGGCGCCTGGTCGGCGCTACACGCGAAGGGATTTGCCAAATTTTTGGGCAAAACAAAGAAAACATAACCGCGACAGCGGCGTCAAGGCGGGCGTGTCTATAAAAGGCCGAGAGGGGGGTGCGCGGGGGTGGTAACACGATCCGCGAGCTCCAGCCGGCCGGCCGCCCTGGAGCCGCGGGTGAGGGCGAGGGCGGCCTCCCCCGCTCCCCCTCACCGCCCCAATAGGCGGGCGGGGGGAGTGAGGGGAAGGGAGTGGGCAGCGCGGCTCGTGCGCCCGCGACTCCCGCTCCCGCTCTCACTAGTCGAACGGTGCCCGACCGGTAACGTAGCGCCGACTGCCGACCGAGAGACGAACCAGCGACAATGTCCGCCGTGGCGAAGACTTCCAAGTACACCTACCGCAGCAGCGGCGGCGGCACCACCGACGTCAACATCGAGTACAGCGCCGACCTGAGTGCTCTCTCCAGACTGGAGGTACCGGCCGCGCTAACCGAGATCAGTGCAGTGTTTGTGAAGTGTTTTCGGACATGATAGAATATGTTGTATTTTTCAGGATAAGATCCGTCTCATCCAAGATGATCTGGAATCCGAAAGGGAGCTACGTCAGAGGGTAAGCCTTAGATTGAGCGAAATGTGATATGTGCGAGCGCCGTGGCCATAGCGGGCGCGCCTGCGCAGGTGTGGGCGGGGCGGCGCTCGGCGGCCGCGAGCGCACCACTATTAATACCACCGCCCTCCTTTACATTAGCATTTGTCCTTTTGAGATATTTTCTTTTAATTAACATTAAATTCATGAAATTGTAATTATTATTAATGTCATTCATATACTTATTATAACACTTCATTCTTAATATAAGTAAGTCATTAAGTCTTAATTAGGACAACAGACAAAGTTTAAGCTTTAAACAGATTAAGCGTTAACATAAATCATATATACACATATATTTATAATACATACATTTTCACTGTATGATATTAATCTTAATAAGCCTGTATTGATAGACCTGCATAAATACATATTTTTATCATTCACATCAATAAAACGTTATCGATCATAAAAATTAATCTCATCAGGAAATAGCACTGTGGTATAATATGAATAACGAAGCACTAGCACATCGTGATCGAGGTCGGGTTCTCGTCACCGAGATTCGCATGATCTATTTTTGTCGCCTGGAGTTCGGGCCGGAGCGGCGCACGCGGCCGCCCGCCCGCCCTCCGCGACGCCTTCTAGCAGACGAGCGAAAGATATATTTAGGCGCGTATCACGTATTCTACGAAACCTCAACTTCTCGTTCTCCGGTCTCACTTTTGAAACTGGGCCAAACGATGCTCGTTCCTGCTGAGAATGCTACAATATTAAAATATAATAATAGACTTCGGTAAAATAGCGAAAATGTTCGACTTAGTCACTGTCGTGAGATGGCGACTTGGTTATTTATAGATGGACACAATACTGAAATATGTGAAGGACACGATATCGAACACGGTGCTATTGCACAACTTAAAGTTATGTAAAGTCTTTATTAACTGATTTATAGACGCATTAAAATAATTGTTGGTTAAATATTTAAGATAAAAAAAATGTTTTGAAACTATACCATTATCTTTAACAATAATTCATACTTCATATCATATACGTCTAAATTAACCGAAAACAATAGTTTTACTGAACTAAAATTCTAATTCAATTGAATCAACTAATTCTTAAATTTATATGACTTGAATAAAAATATACGATTTATAATTCAGATCGAAAGGGAGAAGGCAGATTTGAGCGTGCAAGTGATCCAGCTCTCAGAGAGGCTGGAAGAGGCTGAAGGTGGAGCTGAAAGCCAGGTAAATTTCTCAAACATAAACTATGTGTATACGCTATTTTAAGTTGAAATTCACTAGGTAAAGATCAAATATTAAATGAGGATGGATTGTATAATATAACAACATCAGCAGGAAAATGTAATAACTAAAAGGACAACAAGGACTCTCCTAGAACTCAAAATATTAATCTGAACTTTGACATCACAATCTACAAAACTGTCTATCGTCAAATATAATTTAATTGCCTTAATATTATGATGCTCTGCGAACTTGTACATATCATTTATAATTTATGCGAAATTCTATAAGCCTTGCGACGCACCCTATTTATTTTAAAAAATGTGTTTCTTTCAGGTTTTTAATGAATATTAATATTTTTGATATATGTACGAGTATTAAGTTATTCTATAATTAGTTAAATATACATTTTTATAGAATGACTGTAAACTCTATGCAATTGCAAGGGCGCTCAATTTGAATCTATTTCTAGTATTACCATCATGTACATCACCGACTTTGGTAAAATCATTAACATTTTTCTTCTTAATAACGTAATGGTATATCTACACGACCAATGTTGATTTTTAATCGCAATTAAACGTATAGGACAAGTCACAGAACATGCCGTGAGCATCCTACGGACCCTTCTTAATCGTATATACATATAATATTTATGAGACTTATACTGGTGTCGGTAGCGACCTTTAGTAAACCTATAAAAATGTGTTCCCAATTTGACTATTTTGGGGGCACAATTTGAATAATCTTCAAATTTTTCAGTTCGAGATCAACAGAAAACGTGATACCGAACTGACCAAGCTCCGCAAGCTTCTTGAAGATGTACACCTGGAATCTGAAGAGACCGCCCACCTGCTCAAGAAGAAGCACCAGGAGATTGTGGTCGACTTCCAGGAACAAATCGACAAACTCACCCACAGCAAAACCAGGTGAAAAATGCTGAGCGTTAATCATGACTATATCAATGTTAATTAACTCCAATATTATATCCCACTTAAATTTGTATTTAGTTTGTTATGAACAGACAAATAATTTCTTTGTCTCCAGGGTCGAAAAGGAAAAGTCCAAATTCCAAGCTGAAGTTTACGAGCTCTTGGCCCAAGTGGAGAACTTGAGCAAAGAAAAGATCACAATCTCTAAGACTTGCGAAAAGCTTGAAATCAACATTAGTGAACTCCACGTTAAAATTGAAGAGCTGAACCGCACAATCGTTGACATCACGTCGCACAAGCAGCGCCTGTCTCAGGAAAACGTTGAGCTCATCAAGGAAGTTCAAGATCTTAAGGTACTTTCTATACAAAACATTTTCTAGTACTTTTTATACAAAACATCTACAAAAATAAATAATTTGTGCTATTTAATGACTAAATTTAATTATATTTCAGGTGAACATTGAAAACGTTGTGTACCTTAGGAGCCAGCTGGCCAGCCAGCTCGAGGACGCACGTCGCAAGCTCGAGGATGATGAGAGGAGGCGCTCTCTGCTTGAGGCCACCCTTCACCAGGTAAATTATACTCGAAAAAAATTAAGATAAAATATATTCGAAACACTTTTTATAGCCTTTTAATTAAATAAAAAAATATCCTCCATAAGGTGGAAATTGACTTGGAATCCGTACGTGTCCAATTGGAAGAAGAATCTGAAGCTCGTTTAGACCTTGAGCGTCAGTTGGTTAAGTCTAACGGTGAAGTTCAGCACTGGAGGTCCAAGTTCGAGGCAGAAGCCGCAGCTAGAGCCGAAGAAATTGAAGAGATCCGTCGCAAGTACTCTGTGCGCATCCAAGAGCAAGAAGAACAAATCGAAACTCTCATTGTCAAGATCAACAACGTTGAAAAGCAGAAGTCTCGTCTGCAAAGCGAGGTGTGTAATAACTTAAAAGTTCTTCTTCAAATATAATGTATTTTATTTATTAAAAAGTACTTCAACCTGGTATGGACTCTTTATAACAACGTATTTTCACTTTAGGTCGAAGTGCTCATCATTGACTTGGAGAAGGCTAACGGAACAGCTCGCGAGCTCCAGAAGAGGACTGAACAACTTGAGCGTGTCAACATTGAGATCAAATCGCGTTTGGAAGAGACTGTGCAACTGTACGAGCAAAGCCAGAGGGATCTTCGCATCAAGCAAACTGAAATCCAACGTATCTCCCACGAGCTTGACAAGACCCGTGAACAGAAAGACGCTCTCGGCCGCGAGAACAAGAAATTGGGAGGTAGGCAATGAAACTTGTTACTATCAACCTGTAGTCCATATACATGTCAATATTCTAAAATACTCTATGTTTATAGATGAGTTGCACGATGCCCGCGCCACTGTCACGGAGTTGACCCGCCGTCTTCACGAGCTCGAGATCGAGCTGCGCCGTCTTGAGAACGAGCGAGAGGAACTCACTGCTGCCTACAAAGAAGCTGAAGCTGTAAGTAATTAATCAATATGTCTTAATGAGGCAGATGATCACAAGATGATTGTATGTTTGAACCCAAAGACCAAAACTTATTATATATTTTTCTTACAAAAATAACTTAATTTTCTAAAGAAAAATACAATTGTATTTTTCTTTTGGTCTTCATCTGAATTTTTAACATATCTAGATATATCCTGTTATTCTAGGTATTTTGAGAAATCTTTCTTCGTGATTACTTACACTGTCGAACTTCATATCAAACTACACCGCGTATTTCCAGATGTGTGTTGTCTATTGTTCAGTCAGTAACAGGAGTGTTTCATATATGTACATAAATCTTTCAGTATATATAAGATAATTATCTACTATCTACGTATTACCTGTATAAATAAGTAATGTAATGACTTTACTTATTTTGTCAAATTGCTACTACGCGGCTGTAAGTCGTTTGAAGTGAAATAATGTTTATTTGTTCACCGACAAATGAAATTAGAGGCTAGTCGTGGCGCAGGGGCGCAAGCGTGTTACTGTAAAGGGGACAGGTTGTGGTATTGTTGCAATGGTTATATATTTAAATAAAATATTCAAATTTCTTTACTATAAGAAAGCAAAGCGCGGCGTTGAGCCTCAACACGCAACTCTTCAAATTCGGCGGTAAGTAGGGAACGGAACGGAGTGTCTTAAAACTAGGTTCCCAAATTTGTTTCACGCTATATCCCACACATGGTAGGGTGAACAGAGGTTCACCCTACCATGTGTGGGATATAGCGTGAAACAAATGAAATTAAAATATATAAAACCAAAATAGCTAAGTCGTATTGAAAATTTAACCGATGTTATTTGAGCACAAGTTTCAAAGAGTAGTTAAGATAATTATTCTTATATATAGTTGTGATTATTCTAGAAAATTATTATACAGATTCATAACGAGTACGTAACTGTTTTCTATAAGAATACTTTTGTTTTCTCCCGATTATACATAAATAATGCAAAACACTCATTTTTATTATAAATATAGTGTCTTAACACTGCCATGTGCAAGATACAGCGTGAAGTTTTTTTTTTAGCTTTACCCTGTATCCCTCACAAGGCAGGGTAGGCAGAGGGAACCCGGGAACCTAGTGTTAAGACACTCCGTTCCACTTCCGTTCCCTACTTTCCGCCGGATTTGTGGCATTGCGTGTTGAGTGGCGGAACCCAACGCCGCGCTTTGCCTTATTACGAGAGCGAAGAAATGAAACATTAAATATTTAAATTGAAGATATTAAATATTTCATTTCCTCGACTGGGGATCGATCCCAGGACCTGTCGGTTACAGACACACGCTTTTGCCGCTACGCCACGACAGGCCTCAAAAGATATATTATATACATATATAGATAGAGGTATATATAGATTTTTTAAAACTTACCATGTTGGTATGTGTGTAACTGTATGTAAGATCTTGCAACCGCAATTTGAATCAGTGTCCACAGATTGAGCTCAAATTCGAAGTACAACTTTTGTTCGGAATATTATACAACAAGGTGTCGGATTACAACATTTTGTTCAATCGTTCTAATAAGGGTATCAAACAAAAGGGCTTGATTTCTAAAATGCAATATACCTTATAAATAAATTATTTAGAAAGTTTGGTTTAGAAAGGGAATTTTAATTAATATTTTATACATATAAAATAAAATCATAAGTTCTTTACAAGAAATTACATTTTAATGTGGAAATTTTGTGAGGGTAGTCTCTAAAAGAGGATTTCTCGAAATACTAATTTGTAAGTCCAATAATAACTTAAGCAAAGTTTCGGGCTGTAATAATCATTGAAATATAATGAAAACATTAATTTCCATTTAAATATTCCAAATTTCCAAAAAAATATTTGTTTTATCTTGTGCCGATAGCAATAAATGCAGTTCATCACATGGCACAGTAGTCAGAGGAAACTTGGGAACCGAGTGTCAAGAGACTTCTTGCTGTTCCTCACTTTTTGCCTTGTTACCAGAGCGAGGAAATAAAAATATTGAGCAATTCATTTGAAAATAGTAAATATTTAATTTCCTCGAGTCAGCCAGGCAGCCTGTGCCCCTACGCCACGATATTGTTAATGATATTGGCACAGACCTTGTGTCCAACGCTATGACGATTTTTAATTAATTTCTTTACTCCTGCTAGCATGGGAGTCATCTGCCAATATTTTTTGCCAACATCATAATGGAACTTAAATGAATAATACAATAAACATTCAGACAATCCGTGATGCCAGATGCAAAATAGTATGAGCTGTTTGGGAAATTATTATAAGTCAGTAGGTACTAACTTGAGGCCAGTAATGGCACACAAACGTGCGACTGTAAATGGTTAGATTAGACTGCGAGGATATGAAATATTGAATAGTTTTATTTCTTTGCTATGGTAAAGAGTCAAATCGGAGCGTTACTCAATGTACGATACCTCTAGAAGTCGGCGGAAAGTGGATAATGGAAGCACCTTAGTGGGCATATGTTACCCCTAGATCCCTAGGCTTTCCTTGCCTACCCTGCTACGTGTGGGGTATAGTGTAAAGCAAAACAATTTATTTAAGAATTCAGCCACTCTAATTCAAAATACATACATAGCTAACGTTAAAAATACGGACTAAATTATATTGGACACCTTGGCAACGTTCGGCGCTCGGGTTATTCGAGTTGATACTAAATATTTCAGCATTGTATATTGCATAATCATAATGAAATTAGCAACAATATAAATATACCATATTATTTGTCAATAGTCAATTAATATGGTAGACTTTAAGACGTAAAAAATGTTTTTCCCTAAATATTTCGAAATATACTGCGTCTCATTCTTCTACAATTTTATTCTTACTTTTTCTTCTTTTATAATCATCTTCTTACTTCTTCCGAAATCCAAGTTTCAGCTTTTTAAGCTTTTCAGCAAAAGTAAAATGAACATATAATTGTTAGGCAGAATGGACCCTTTTTTAATAAAATAACAATTGAGCAAGTATATGTACGATATAAACTAGTTCTACTTGCTCATATATCGAACATTTCCACCGTATTATTTACTGACCAAATACAAATATTAAATATACAAATAATATTATTTTTTAGGGCCGTAAAGCCGAGGAGCAACGCGCCCAGAGGCTGACCGCGGAACTTGGCCAGTTCCGTCACGAGGCTGAACGCCGCCTCCAGGAGAAGGATGAGGAAATCGAAGCCATCCGGTAAGTAACTTTTCTAAATTGTAGTATTTTTCAAATAAAATCCCTTATGAGCATTCGATAGTTATACGAGTAACATAATGAAGCATCTGAATGGCAGCTCAAAAATATTCTTATATTATAAATAATGCCCAAAAATATAGTAATCAATAAATATTTTTTACTATATGAAGGAAAATAGGATTATAATCGAATCAATAACATTTAACAAAGTCATTATTTCCGGCAAAACTAACGTCCGCTCCTTATTTATTTTAAACTATTGGCAAGCATATCGGTTAAAAATATCTCGATGTCCGATTGGTGCATCTACGCAATCGACTAATACAAACGTTGGCATCGATATAATTTCGACTTGCAAAGACGTCAGTGTTGTTTTCCCCCACGCAATATACGCTTATAAACAGATAAAATAAAGCTTAGTTAATAATTTTCACGACACAAAAGCATATCGCAGTTTGAAGCTTCAACATGCCCCCAATTAAAGTTCCCGAAAGAAATAAATGGACAAAGCCTCCTACAGCTATATACGAAAACAATTATGGCTACGGAATTAATTATTACCAACCGATGATTGACTATATTACTGCCAAAGAACAAGGTTCAAACGTGAAACCTCCGCATCTACCTTGGAGTAACGAAAGAGGACTTGAAAAATACAGATTCGACCAACCAGTGAAGACTTATTCTGAAAGTGATGTGTTAAAGTTATCTCAAGAAGTGTCGGAAAGAGCTAAGCGGGACCTTAACACATTTAACGTCGGTAGAAGAACTCCATTTACAGTAGTCGCAACAGCAGCAGCAACAAATTTGTCAAAGCACGTAGGAGTTAAAAGTGTCTCAGTGAAAACGAGGAAGAAAAAAGTTGAAAAAGAGAATGTTAAAATTGAACGACAATCCAAAAAAGACGAGTTAGTGAAATCTTTGGATTTGTATAATGCACAATTAAATGCAGACGTTGATCTAAAGAGTAAAGCTAAAATTTACCGTGGAAAATCAGCTAAAGCCATCGCCCAAACATTGTTAGAGGAAACTAAGAATAAAATTAGTGAAGGAAAAATTAAGAAAGTAGACATAAATGTAGGAAAAATTGAGTCTAGGGGCATTTTACAACCGACGAAATTATCTAAAAATTTTATATCAGATTATTCAGCTACGACATCACAAATTTACGAAAATAAATTAGATGAAATAGCAGCGATCGCCATAAAATCGCCTAAAGTGTGTGTCGTGCAAATCGAAACAGAAATCCCTACAATAAATACTGAATATGTACAAAAAATAAACGAATTGAAAGAAACGATTAATCAATTTGAGCAATTAAATACGAATTTGCTTTGTGACCAAAGGTATAAATGGATCTCTAAGTAATTTTTAATTAATGTGTTACATTTTTGAATATTAAAAAACTATGAAAAATAAAACTATTCTAGCATTCTAACGAAATTGTTAAATTTTTTGTCCACAGCAAGCAAACCAGCATCGAGATCGAGCAGTTGAATGCTCGCGTTGTAGAAGCTGAGACCAAGCTGAAGACCGAAGTAACTCGTATCAAGAAGAAGCTCCAGATCCAAATCACCGAACTCGAGCTGTCTCTTGATGTCGCTAACAAGACCAACATTGACTTGCAGAAGACCATCAAGAAGCAATCTCTGCAGGTTTGATATAAATATAACAAGATATTAAATATTAAATTTAACTATTTTTTATATTAATATTAAATTTAATTCTAATAATATTATAAATATTACATTCAATTATTTTTTAACGACAGCTCACCGAGATCCAAGCTCACTATGATGAGGTCCAGAGGCAATTGCAAGTAACCCTCGACCAGTACGGCGTTGCTCAACGCAGAATCCAGTCCCTCACCGGCGAAGTCGAAGAGATTCGTGGCAACTACGAACAGGTAATTTCTTCTGCTTCAAAAGATATAACATAACCATTCGTAAAAATGGACATTTTTGTATTTATTTGAGAAACAAATTAACGACATATCATATAAATATTGATAATTGCTGATATATCATTCAACAGGCCCTCCGTGCCAAGCGCTCCGTAGAGCAGTCCTTCGAAGAAGCGCAAACCCGCATCAACGAGTTGACTGTCATCAACGTGAACTTGTCTAGCAGCAAGGCCAAGATCGAGCAGGAACTCGCTGTCGTCGCTGCTGACTACGACGAGATCACCAAGGAATTGCGCGTAGCTGACGAGAGATACCAGCGCGTCCAGGTGAGCTTCATAAATCTTTAAAATGAACGCCCGAGCTAAACAATAAAATATTATTTGTAAAATTACAATAGAGGGGCAGAAACACAACTGTCGCACGCTTATGCGACAGATGTAAGTTCGATTCCCATAAGAACTGAAATGCCTAAAATCGAAATCTCAAATTCGATGTAAAGTGGAGAACGGGAATGCTTAATGGAAACGGAGTATCTTAACACTAGGCTCCTAAGTTCCCTTTACCCTGTCATGTGCGAAATGCAGACAGAGACAGTACAAATACAGATAGATGCAGATTTTAGTGTAGCCAGAACTTTTATTTTAATAATTATATTGTAATTAAACTTATTGATTTGTGTCACAGACCGAGCTGAAACATACCGTTGAAATCTTGCACGAGGAACAAGAAAGGATTGTTAAGATTGAAACTGTCAAGAAGTCTCTCGAAATTGAAGTCAAGGTAAACTTAATAGTTAACTTTAATTATACACCATTCGTTATTCGTTTAATAGCACAGTAATAACTTACAATGTCATAAACATTACAGAACCTGTCTGTCCGTTTGGAGGAAGTTGAAGCCAACGCTATTGTTGGTGGTAAGCGTATCATCAGCAAACTGGAAGCCCGCATCAAGGATATGGAATTGGAAATGGATGAAGAGAAGAGGAGACACGCTGAAACAATCAAGATCCTCCGCAAGAAGGAGCGTCAGGTCAAGGAGATCATGATCCAATGCGAAGAAGATCAGAAGAACATTTCCCTCCTCCAAGACTCTTTGGAGAAGGTCACCCAGAAAGTATCCATCTACAAGAGGCAGTTGCAAGAACAGGTTAGTTTTATTTTCCAATAGATCTAATATAACTTTTAATTATTTGTATGAGGGGGTTTTTTTTATTTTGTTTATTTTTTAACGTTACACTGTATCCCGCAGATAGAAGTGTAGACAGAACGAGCCTGAGGACTTTCGGCGGAAGATTGACACTTTCAATCTTCCGCCGAATTCTAAAGAATTGCGTGTTGAGTAGCGAAACTCAACGCCGCTCTGCGAAATGTGTAAAGGAACTATCTATACAAATTGACTAATATTATTATTTATCTGCAGGAGGGAGTATCCCAGCAGAGCGTGACCAGAGTACGACGATTCCAACGCGAGCTGGAAGCTGCAGAAGACCGCGCTGACGTCGCCGAGAGCAATCTCTCTCTCATCCGCGCCAAACACCGCACTTTCGTGACCACCTCCACCGTGCCCGGATCCCAAGTGTACTTGGTCCAGGAGTCCCGCGCCCTCAGCTCGGAGTGAACCCACACCCACCTCCCCACCAGCATTTCTCACCATCACGCATAAGGGGCAATTCCGGTCGGGTATAAACCTAGTCGTTCGTTATGTGATTATTAAGTTCCGATAGACGTCTAGCGGGACGGTCGCTCGCTGCACGGCTTGCCCTAACTGTGTCTCAGTAGCCGCACTCCGACCGACCGTCCCCTTAAATTTTGTATGCTAAATCATCAATAAAGGAACCAAAAACACAGCTAAGTTTTTTTTTCAATTCTAATTATTTAAGTTCACAGTTTCGTTTCGTTTATACCGTAATTAAGGTACAGTAGTTTAAAGTAAAGGATTATTTTATAATTATTTATTATGATATGTGAAATACGCTATCTATGTACGTTTGTAACGTAACTTTAATTAAAAATAAATGCTATTTATGTTACAGACTTAAATAAAACAAAAATGCAATAAAAATTCAAAAAACAAAATGGATTTTTACTTTAAAATAACAGTTCATACTTATATAACTATATGAATTTGACAGTTGTTTTTTTTTAAAAAAAGCTATACTTTTAGGGTTCCGTACCTCAAAAAGAAAAGATAAAACCCTTAAAGAATCACTTTGTTGCTTGCAAATAAATTAATTTAATTTTTTATACTCCAAGAGACTTCAATCTCACCTAATAAGGGAAGAAATCTGAAAAATGTTTTTTTATAGGTAGATAGGTACTTTATAGAAAAAAACCATTCAAATCAATTAAAAACAAAAGCTTCACACGGTATCCCGCAAAGAGTAGGCAATGTCTCCAATTTAATTTAACGTTACCGTATATAAGATAGAGATACCTATACTTATATACCCCCCATTGCGATTGTAACAGTGAGTTCCATAGCCTTCATTTACAATGTTACACATATAACTTAACCTATATATATGACAAATTACTAATATTTGACTTCCTGACATTAGAACGTGAAGATTGTCTTGCGAGTAAGCATTTCTCGAAGATTTTATATATAATTGGCAGCGAGCTTATTGGTCTGAATGAATATGAATTTACTACAGAGAAGGCTTTCCAAGTTTATGGGCCATAGTTAGAGGGAGGTCTAGTTTTAGATTTTATACATTTTTCCTCCTTACCCTGTTCGGACCTTATCCATTAACTACAGGAGTGCATTTCCAGCAACATTCTTGTATCATTGTAGAAATAGTTTTGACAGCTTCATTAATTTCCAACTCAATTTTTGAGCTATTTGTAGGTCGAGCCTTTGGTGTAGCAGCTCCCTAAAGATCCAGGCGGTATTTTTATTATATACCTTTGAAGTTTTTGCAAAGGTAACTATTGTGGTTACAATGGTTAATATCACAGGCACATGATTAGTATATGCGTCTAAGCAAGCTTCTACGTTGTGGAATAATTTAGATAGGCCTTCACTATAAAAAATATATATCTATGACGTCTGATATTTCAATTGGATCGCTAAGCGAGTTAGTTGACTCTGGTGTGGAAAATGTAGTTAAATTATTTTTATTGTATTAGTTAGTCTTGAGTCTTAGTGGAGATTTACACTCTAATCTCCGTCAACAATAAAGAGTGGGCTAAAGCTTCCAGATTCTATATTCAATTGAATAGCTAATCATATAGCTCCACTGATATTTCGTGTTTCGGACGACAGTAGACAGCTGAAACGCGATGACAGTATTCCATTTCGATCGTCTGTTACGAGACTGGCTGCTTGTATGTGAGATGTTTTGAACTGGGGCTGCTCACTGTGTTTTAAGTTTGATCTCGCTGTTACTGCCGCTCCTGCATCTGCAGTCTTATCCGGGTGATTTGTGGCATAGATTTCATTATTTTTAATCTTTATACAGCTGTTTGCTTTGAAGTGCGTTTCAGATACTAATAATACATCAATGTTATGTGAGTGGAGGATTTTTACTTCATTTTTGTTGGGTGGTAGTCCATCTATGTTCCATGTTGCTATCTTAAGGGAAGTCATTGTGAAAGCTTATATAGAGATAGCAGTTTTTGGTGTAGCCATATTGCTGGCACGTCTGACATTCGACAACTGAATTGCGTTTTTTGGGATCCCCTACAATGACCGATTGATAATATATCTACTTTATATTTTATGCTGCTTTATTTTTCGGACCTTGAACCAGATTCACGAAATACGTATGTACGTATTTACTTGGCATTAACAATATATCCAAATATGGTGTAGCCTGTTCACAGGGTAACGCCCATTCATGGGAGTAGGCTAGAATCAACGATGTTTGCCAGGTTCATCGAGATTGGTGCTGGAGACTGAGTTCCCCTCAGCTATACAGCCTCTTGACGCGTTTTCCACCCTTAACTTGGGGTATTTTTTTTTGAGATTGTCTTCCTCGCGACTCAGGTAAGAAGGTCAAGGCCACTGAGGCCACAGGTTTACGGCTTGTGATGGTCATTTCCTACCACCACTGAGCTAGTACGTTTCACATACAGCTGGGTCAGGTTAGAAAACCACCACCTGAGACTCGGCATTGTCATTCTCTTAGCCCCCTTATAAGTATAGATAAGTTATTATTTTCTCGCTTACAGGTATTCTTACTAAAGTCCAGATATAGACAGATTTTTGCAAATGTCATGTATGTTAAGAGAAATATTGACGATCTTGAAAATGAAACGCTCGCTCCAGTCTATATTAAAGATGTTACTGTAAAAAAAATACGTTTTAAGTGATCGATTTAACAAAAATCTCGCCTCGTTTTTGCGCTGGTTCAGTCAGAAACTTTAGTGAATCTGTGGTAAATAATCTAATTCAAATCAAAATTCTAATTCAAATATTTTTGTGTAAAATAAGAAGTTACAAGCTTCGTTTTGAACGTAAAACATTTTGCCACGAGTTCGCTAAAGTTACTGCCTCATACCTAAGAAGAACCGGCGAAAGAAACTCAGCGGGACATGTCTTTTTGTAATTAAAACTTTACATCATATTATTATAATTGGCAATGGTACATTTGAAACAGCTTGAAGCGAGTATTTTATTCCGAAAGCGTGTTATCATTTATAAAATCGTTAAATTGGTAATAACATTTCAAAATTTTTTTTTTCAATACAAATTGTGAAATAGAAAAATCTTGAACGTTTTTTGGGATCCTAGTGTAAAAGTGTAAGTACTAGATATAGGTACACTAAAATTAAGCTTATTTCTTGTATTAATATTATGTGAACATAGTGTTAAGACTACCGTTTCCTAACGATTTAAGCATTTATAAAGATATTAATAGTAAGGTGCGAGATTACTGTAAGTACCAATTTCAATACACATTTCAGTCTTGGCCAGACTGGAACAAACATTTATATGCAATTTAATAAATAATTTATAATTAAGTTCGATTTGCCAAAATTATTATTAGAATAGAATGTTGAGGCCGTCGTAGCGCAAGGGAATAAATATTTTCATTTCCTCGCTCGAGGCAAAACGCACTATTGTGGGCCGCCACTCAACACGACTGCCTCTTTCGGTAGATAGTGAGATTGTTTAAAAGATCTCTTAAAGTCTTAATTTAAAGAAAATATAAATATTAACCCTTAATTGTATATCTATCTAAGCGTGCTAGAAAAGTGACAGCAATCGCAATGGTTTCGGGTCATATTTCCAAATGGATCCAAGAATTATTTTAATTTGCTCTCTCTGGTGCCTACTAGAGAAAGCAAATTAAAGTAAAGCAAATATCTACTTTACTACAGTGACATCTTCACGACAGTATTGGATACAGGTGACAGTAAGAAAGCTCGCGTTATAATCCGATGAAGATGACGTATGAAACTAGATGGCGCTAATTTCTCTGCTATTACTACTTAATAGTAGAGAAATTAGCGCCATCTGGTATCCAAAATGACAAGATGTCCAAAGTATTGTTAGTTTCTAATTTATTGCAAAATTGTCGGAAGTGATTTTTTTCAAACTTAAATATCGGTAGCTTATAGTGTAAAACTGCTAAATCTGATACTTGTCGTTATATACACGTTACATTTGTACTATTCACAATGAAAAAAAAATGATTTGAGGCCTATAGTGGTGCAGGCCCTCATGCCTATGCCTTGAAAGGTGACAGACGGAGAGAGAGGTTGTGGGAGCAATCCAGATACCTCAAATTCGGCGGATAGTGGGGAACGGGACGGAGCGTGTTAATACTAGGTTCCCAAGTTCCCTCTGCCTACCCTGCCATATGCAGGATGCAACATGACGTGAAAAAAATAAATAAATAAACAAAATGAAACCCTTATTTTATTTCATATAGTAGAGTAGAAAAATCAATTTTCTAAACTATAAAAATCATTATGATACTATCCGTATGCTCATAGTTTTTTTGTTAAATTTGGTGCATCTCCTAAGAATTAAGCCGACGATATATGAACTAACGTAAAGATTAAAAGAAAGAAAAAGCAAAAAGTACAGGTTTTTTTTTTCATAAAACGAGTGATTGATAAAAATAACTCTTTTTATTTAAACTTTTTAGTAAATTGGCAAAAGTGACAAGTCCTGGTTGTTTTTTTTATCTATTTTTCTTTGTTTCTGTATAATTCTTCATTTTTTGGGTTAACTACATCAAAAGATAAAACGGGACCCTTATTGGAAAGAAAAGAATTTGGCACGGAGGGAGAACTTACAATATTAACAAAGGAAACATATCTTGAAATCATGTTTTATAGATTGTTGTAGATCAAAAATAATTACAAACTTATATCAGTAGTAAATTTCATACAAAATTACTGCATACGCCCATAAATTTAAGTATGTCAACTTTTATAGGTTGTACTTCCCGTTGATCCAATATTTTGAATTGATACGGAACACTCAGTAGGCGAGGCGACTTGCACTTGACTAGTTTTTAACATATGTATATACTTTTTAAAATAATAGCTTGTTAATCATGGTATTTTTTAATAATTTTTCTTGTTACTTTTTATAATATATCTCATACAAACGAATACATCCTTTCCCAAATTATAATAATACCACAAAAAATAAATAAAAAAATAATTATTTAAAATAAAAGTTTTAAACAATACAATTATTATACACCAATACGTTATTTACATATAACGACACTGTATTGTATTAAAGTGCGCGTGCGCTCCGCCCGCCCAGTCACCGCCCGCCTTGCGTCGCACGCGCACCTATCACTCGTCTACGCTACAGGTAAGCGAAATATCTATTATTGTCTAATATCCTTATAAATTATTACCTAAAGTTACCTTAAATTATACCTTTACCAATATCTACAGGTAAAATTTAATATTTTTCGTTGTTAAACCTTCAATATGAGTTATTTCTGTACTGCAACGTCTCGGTGCATGCCGCCGCGTTAATGGCGATATTTTGTTGGATTTTTCTGTTTTTTTTGTGAATTTTTAATGTATATTGTGTTGAATTAATTGTCTTTTTTTGTAGTTATTGGATGAAGTTAGTTTTTTTATTGTTTTTCCGTAATATATATTTTTTAAATTGTTTATGTTTATATATTTTATATATACGAGAATTAATTACTGATATATCGTATAATGTATGTATAAGCTTTTAGTGAAATATAAATTAATTTATTACACAATTAAGAGGAAACTTCTTTCTATATAAACATAATTTACTAAATTTGATACATTGAAGAGAAGTAATTAATTTTTTTATTAAACACGCTGTATCCCGCATACCAGAACCGGTATATATTGTTATTAACTGAACTTAGTGTTAAAACACTCTGTTTATCATTTTCCGCCCAATTTCAAGACTTTACGTGTTAAGTGTTGAAAATCTACGCTGAGCTATATCTTATTACAGGGAATGTAAATATGTCCCTCGTCTGGGTATCAAACCCGTCACGTTTTCAGTCAGACGCTAATGCGCTTTATCTTATTTAGTTAGTTTCATATAACCGTGCAGTGACCTAATGTTTTACTATAAATTGGTTAATCTCAAAGTGGGGAGCGCGATGTGAAACGGATTGTCTTATATATATATATATATATATATATCGGCGTTCAGTTACGCGTACTCAAACACAATTAAAGTTTTCCGTATAGTTACGGAATGTGTTGACCCTGGGTTCTCTCAGTCTTCTAAGAAATAAGTAACAATATTAAATACTTTTATTTCTTTAAAAACGGAGATATTTCGTACAAAATTTAAACATCTCTTTCACTAACTTTATGCGAATTTCCTTCAATTACTTTAATTATACTATAAAAGAACTATACTTTTCTTCTTTTTACTTTTCGGAAGGTTCCCATGAGGAGCGGGTTCAAATCCCGCTATGTTCAAAATTAACAGTATTTTTCTTTCCTAAGTGAGGAATATTATATGAAATATATTAAAAATATTTTCTTACGTGAAAATCTAAAGTACGTCAATAACAAAAAGCCGTGAAACGACATATTATGTAAACAAAGAGCTCTTTTTATTTACTATAGTAGAAAAGAACGCATGTAGTGAATCATCACTTCCTCAGGTCACCGTTTTGTTTTGATCTATTTTTAACACGTGTTTTTTATAATGTAGCTATGGAAATCGTATCTACGATACATAGTATTAAGGTTACGTACTTTTCGTTAAAATTTTGGCATAGTGTGAGTGATTAATACATGTGTAGCTGGGAAAGGAAAAAAAAATGTACTCACCTTTTTTTTGAGTTTACAGTCTAGAAGTTCCAATACCAGTTTTGTCGTCGTTTGATACAAAATTGAAACATTTTTTTAAGCTTTTCACAGTATCCAGCTATACTGCACTATAGACAAGATAGGAGAGAGAGAGCTTTGAAAGCTAGCGAACTTGTTACGACAGCCTGTTACCATTAAGATTCTGATCCTCACTTTTATATATATATATATATATATATATATATATATATATATACGAGTATATATAATCCTCTTAATATGAATGAACTAAATATTTCTTTGTAACTCACCCAAAATAATTAGGGTAAAATATTGCCTTAGTTGGAAATAAAAAAGCAAATAAATGCTCTTTTAAATGACTTTGCCGATTTTGCCAGTTTTTATAAAGACTGTAGGTACGTGACATAGAGTTATGTTCATTTTTTTAGCTTGCTAAGATACTTCCTTACCACTGGATCACTTCCCTCTCTCCATAACGACAGATCTCAATAGGCCGGCCTTGTTGGATCGATTCTTTCTAGAAAAAATTAAATATTTAATATTTTCATTTCCTTGCTCTGGTAACAGGGCAAGGTGCGGTGGTGAGTTCTACCAATCAAGATTCGTTCGAAAGTGGAGCATGGATGTGATTTAACGGGAACGGAGTGTCCCAACACTAAGTTCCCAAGTTCCCTCAGGTCGCCACGTGGCTATACATGAGTGATACTTTATGTAGCCAAAAGAAAACATTTATTATAATTAATCGTAAACGCGTAAGCTGAGGATTCGATACTCACTTGGAGACTGACGAATTATTTTCGTTTCCACTCTTGAACTGTACAAAGTGCTGTGTTGAGATCCGTTTAACACGCAATATCGTAAATTTGGCCTGCAAATGGACAACAGAATGTCTGAATGCTGATCTTGAACGGGTTAAAGCAGTAAAAAATGTTTACGCAATCGTGACAAATTATATACATATATGATTGTGAAATTAACAAGATTCAGTATTTATACTTAGCCACGGCACTAACCGTATTTCTGATAGATGCTCGTTGAAATTCTAACTATTAATATAATATATTTTATAGTCACCAAATGATTTTAATATTAAATAACCGTATATATAAAATGTAAGTACTAATCGAATTCCTCATTATTTTACAGTCAATCGCTTCTAATATTACTTCAATATAATATAGCTTTTTAGTCTGACACGTTCGTGTATTGTTTTAGCGGTAGAAATAAACTTTTAACGTCTTTTTTGTGAAACAAAGTTGGCAGACACCGGCAAGTGTGTCAAGTTCACGTGAAACGGCGATTATTTTGCATCGAAACGATAGTTGTGTTTTATTTCATCCTGTATCTTGAATATGGCGGCTGTACATATTGAAAAATATTGTATGTCCAATTATTAAAATTCTTCTGTAGCTTCACTCATACATATCTCTCTATACTATAAAATACTTTTTTGTTCTGTACGATTTTTTTGTATAATAGTTGTTGACGTAGAAAATTGATATTGATTGATCGAGTGCAAGCTGGAGGAAAAGGTGATCGAGAAAATCGTGTATTGTGAGGCACTCGCGTGAGTGACTATAATATGAGAAAAAATATGAAAAAAAAATGTTGTGATTCTTTATGAATTTGGATCAAGATGTCAATTGTTTTTTTTTTGCTTTTGATAAAGGTGTAGAATTAAGAAGCTGATGAATATATTTTATTTTTTATTGATGTTTTCATTGATTGATACATGTTTTTCCTCTAATTTTCGTTTGCGTTTCGTGGGTTTTGGGCGCCGGGGATTAGCGAGCGAAGCGAGCAGGGGGCGGAGCCCCCTTTTATATATATATATATATATATATATATATATATATATATATATATATATATATATATATATATATATATATATATATATATATATGTGTATATGTATTAACAGTTTTAATCTAATTGTTCTACTAAAAACGTTTGTCGTTTCGAAAAGTAATTGCTCGCGTGGCATTGAACAACTATTGTAGCGAAATGTGTCATCCACTCAAGACGAAATGTCTCATGCGACTTGCGTAATTCCTGGTTTTTTTTAGCCTCACTTTGTATTCTTCCGCAAAAAGCAAAGTAATAAGAGGGAACTTGGGAACCTAATGTGAAAACATTCCGATTTTATTAAAATACTTCCTAATATTCTGGAGGCATTGTGTGTCAAGTAGAGTAACTCAACGCGGCACTTTGCCCCGTCACTAGAGAAAGAAAATGACAATATTAAATATTTCATTTTCTCGTGTGAGGATTAAGCCCACAACCTGTCGCGATTACAGTCGCACGCTAGTACTCCTGCACCACGATAAGGTTCCTCCCTTTATATTACTAGTAACCAGACAAAGCTCGGTGTTTATTTCTGCCTAAAGCCCAAGTCTCATAAAAATTGATGTAGTTTGACGTTTTTTAATGCCTGCTAACTGCGCCACGACAAGCCTCAATTGCGTATTAGCTATTGTTTGTTAAATTTATCTATTAAATAATATAAAAATTATACATTAAAACCTAGGTTGGCAGAAAATAGAAAAAAAAATGCAACTAAAATCAAGTCGAAAAAAACAGATCAATCAAGATGTTCCTTTTTTTAAACCTCTCGATAAATATAACAGCCACTTATCAGCCACATATAAAACGATGCAATGAAATGCTTAAAGTTCCTCAATGTCCGTACGCTTATCCGTTCACTTCGCACAGTTATTCCAGTCTATGGCGTTTCGATTTATTCTTTCGAATGCAATTTGCATTCTTCAGTACCCCTCGGGCCCCCGGTCCTGCCCCGCGAGGAAGTCTACGGAAGATTGCTGGTAATAAGCTCGTCAAATACACTTTTCTTGAAAATATTATATTTATTATTTTCTCCATAAACGTAGGAATAGAAATGTTTTCATTTTATGTTGCATGTCCAGTTCACAGTCACAGTTGATTGTTGGGAACCTGTGGGAGTCCAGTGTCACAGTAGTGTTTAAACACTCAGTTCTCCCTGTAGCTCCCCTCACCTGTAGCTCCCCTGGTGTAACACGGGGCCGTGGATGAAAAAAAAACGTGGCGGTATTAAACACCGTATTGTTCAGTTACCAGAGTGGAGAAATTGAAAAATTTATTTCCTCTAGTGGTAACTGATCTCATACGTTTTGCCTCTTACCAAAACCTTATCATATGCTAGATACTTGGTACTTGTATAGGAGAATTAATTTGCATTTGTATTGTATAATAAATAAATATAATTTTGCAGTCATCATGGCGTGGGACGCCGTAACATTAAGCGCGACGGTAGCCAGTTCGATTCCCACTCAGGGTAAGGAATTACTCGGTATTACTTTCGTTTCCTGGCTTTGGTGATAAAGCTCCACGACTTGACACGCAAAAGGAAAAAAAGAACGTGAGGGAGGAACAAAGTGTATTTATACATTTACACAAGATTTCCTCTTCTAATTTGTTGTTGATATGTTTAGTTACAGCTGACGCGAATGTATAATGCTATCGAAATTTATTGAATTACAAACTATTGGCACATTTACGGTATCAGTTGAAACAAATATTGATTGACGCAACGGTATATAGCGTTTGATTGCGAATGCTTAAAATACTTTTATTTCCTTCCTTTAGTAGCGAGGCAAATTACGGTGTTGAGTTTCATACATTTCGGAATGTTCAGTGTTAAGCTCCGCACCGAACACGCAATGGAAAATGGAGAACGGTAGTGGTAAAATAGAAACATTTTGTCGTTTGAACATGACATTTGGCACAACCAAACGATTAACATCATAATTAAGATATAGTCTTCCGCGATGGACTGACAAACAAACACAAAAACATTTTTTTCAATTCATAATAACAATTTCAAAGATAAACGCGATTAACCATATTAACTATTCTCTTTTTTTTCTTTAAAATATTTATCTTTATTATTTTTTTTTAACATTGTAAGCAGAGAGAACTTGCGAGACTAGTGTTAAAACTCTTTATTATATAATTTTAAGCATATTTACGTGTTTAGTGGCTTGTCACTAACTAGAGTGACGAAAACAAAAAAAAAAAAAAATATTTCGTTTTCTCAAACGGGGATAGAACCCACGCACTGTGACGTTTACAGTCACACACTTGTGCTCATGCGCCACGACGGACTTCTATAAAATATACACAATTCTGTACAATGCGCTTCTAATTGTGTACAGTCATGTGAATTTAGAAACACATACACGCTTAAATACCTGAATGCTTTGATTACATGGGGCTTATTCGACGTGCCTATTTCCGTTCAGCCGATTGTACGCTATTTCACATAATTTGTTGTGGCGCAGTGAGATAGTTAGTGACTGTGAAGGAACGGTCGTGGGTTCGGCTCGTAAGATAGAAAATTAATTATGATTGTTGCTCCGCTCTGTATAGAAGGCAAAGCGCAGCGTTCAGTTACGACGCTTAGTATTCAATGTCTCGAAAATTAAACAGAAAATTGATAATTGTAGTAACTTAACAATAGGTTACCTGTGCCTAAATATATAAAGGTTTAAAAGTTACTAAAAACCTCGGTTTTTAATTTTTACCATATATAGCCAAATTGCTCCGTTTTATAATTCAGCTTAATTGAACTCACTGTCCCATTTAAAGTTATACGCTATATATACATATATACACTTTCACCACGACGTTCTCTACTCTATTCTAGGAAATTATTTAAAAATATATAAAGTTATAAGTGTTATTTTTAGTATCACAAGTAAATTCCAATAATTGTTAGTTATATAGTTTATCGTACCGTAAAAATGGCGTTAGTTATACAAATATAACTGAAATATTTGCTCGAGTGATTCCATCCAATGATTTCAAGAAAAATCTATCCTATCAACAGGAAATATGATATTTCTGTCGAATGCACTAACTTCCTGCGTTAGCTAATTTAAAAATATAAATACAATTTTATTTTATTTATATTACCTTCAGTTTGTATTCTATATGTAGTGTATAGAGCATGGTTGGCAGAGTGAACTTAATGTTAAGACACTGTTGACATTGCGCGTTGAGTGGTCGAGTGACGTAACTTAACGCCGCGCCGCTTTGTCCCGTTACCAGAGCGTATAAGTGATAATAATTCCTTTGTTTTATTAAAACCATCGAAGTTGCTTTTAGAGTGATCCCAGAAAACGTCCGAGAATTTTCTATTTCAAAATTTAAAAAAGTTGTGAAAAGACGTTTGTGTGTTAAAGGTTATTACCAAATTAATGATTTTATAAATGATAACACGCCTTGGGAATGAAATGCTCGCTCCAGGCTATTTCAAATGTATCATTGTCAATAATAATAACATGATGTAAAAATTTTGGTTAAAAAAAGAGACATGTCCCGCTGAGTTTCTTTCGCCGGTTCTTCTCAGGTCTGAAGCAGTAACTTTAGTGAACTGGTGGTAAATTTTTTGACGTTCAAAAAACTAAGCATGTAACTTCTTATTTTGAATAAAAATATTTGAATTTGAATTTGAGTCACCGTACCACTGCATTACGATGGCCTCGACACGCTTATTATTTTTTTTAGATTCGCGCTGTACCCCACACATAATAGTAGGCAGAGAGAACTTTGTAAGTTAGTGTTTAAACACTCCCCTCTAAGACTTCTCCGTTCTCCTGAATTTGTTCATTTCCTTCCCATGTTGAATGGTGGAACTCAACACCGCGCTTTGCCTCGCTAGCGCGGTGTTTAGTTCCACCATTCATTCATTTGCTTTCTTTTCCTCGAGTGAGGATCGAACCAACAACCAGTTATTTACAGTCTCACACTTGTAGGACAATACTGAGGCCTGTCGTGGCGCAGCGGCACACGCGTGTGGCTGTAACCGACAGGTTCTGGGTTCGATCCCCAGTCGGAGAAATGATATATTAAATATTTTCAATTTAAATATTTAATGTTTCATTTCTTCGCTCTGGTAATAAGGCGAAGCGCGGCGTTGAGTTCCGCCACTCAACAAGCAATGCCTCAAATTTGACGGAAAGTGGGGAACTGAAGTGAAACGGAGTGACTTAACACTAGGTTCCCGGGTTCCCTCTGCCTACCCTGTCTCGTGCGGGATACAGCGTGAAGCTAAAAAAAAAAAAAATATATATATGTACATAGGCTAATCATTAGTTTTGTCTATCCACACTTAAATTATTCAGTCGAGAGGCAATTAATTTTAATATATTATAAAATTTCACTATAGTATAACGAAAAGCTTGAGCCGATTGATACATGAAGCCGCAGGTTGATCGCTAGTGATATATGTATAAACGGATATCGGTAGGAGCTTTAACAAAAATACTTTAGTCAGGATGTCCCATTGCTTGCGCTATTTTTACACCGACGGCAGTTTACACACACACACATACATATAAACGCACACTGCAACATAATTATTAATATCGTCCTCAGTACTGTCATCTTAGCCAGTGCTACAATGAAAGAGCTTTTGATGAGTTTATTTGTGTATTGGTTTTTTGTCATGCTGGATACCGCACATAGCGGGGTTGCAGAACTTGGGAACCTTGTGTTAAGACAAGGTTCCCAAGATCCCTCCTGACTATTCCCATTAAGACGTTGTCATGCCATGTCACTTTCAACCACATTTCGTGGGTAATGCATGCTGAGTGTCGGAACTTCAGATGCTTCAGTATTGGGCAGGATAAATAGAATCTAGCGTTAAGCAACTGCATTTCCACTGATCAACCGATTTTTAAAACTATTATCTTATTATTTATTATAAAAATGAGGAAATGAAAATAATTATTCGTAGCAAAATTTTTGATAACATTTATTAGACTATATTAATCTATTCACATTTCACTGAGGCGTTAAACTCCGTCATTTAACTCTTAATGTCTCAAAAATTAGGCAAAAAATGGATATAAATCACAATTTAAAATAGCAATTAGTTTATTGATTGTAATTGCTCAAAAACTTATAAGAACTTTGCGGTTTAAGATCAAGATATTTAACAATATAATATTAGAAAATGAGCTGCTTTTTTTTCGTGGGCAAAGAGAACAAAGTATAAAGACACACATTATCTATATCAGCCTATTTTTTCTTTTTTTTTAGCCTCACGCTGTATCCCGCGTAAGGCAGGGTAGGCAGAGGGAACCCGGGAACCTAGTGATAAGACACTCCGTTCCACTTCCGTTCCCCACTTTCCGCCGAATTTGAGGCATTGCGTATTGAGTGGCGGAACTCAACGCCGCGCTTTGCCTTATTCTATTTTTTTTTAGATATTGCGTAGTGAGAGGCGGAAATTAACTGCACAATGTCTGCAGATTAAGACCGTTATGGCGCAGGGGTAAAACCATGCGATCATAAATGTAACGGTCGTGTTCGATTCCGACTTATGGAGTGAAATATATAATATTTTCAAATTAAATATGGTCACAAGGCGCGGCGTTGAGTTTCGCCACTCAACACGCAATGCCTTAAATTCAACGGAAAATGGGCAACGGAGTAAATTTTATCTCTCTTGAGTGGGATAGTGCGTGAAGCTGAAATATCCAATGTCCTTTTTTTATTTAACACTATGAATTTCTAGAAAATGTTCTTTAATTCTCTGTTTTTAAGCTTACGCAAGCGAAATTACATGCTTCCTGTTGTATGCCGTACATAGCAGGATAGGCAGAGGTTAAAGCCTAGTGTTAAAACACTCTGTCACCCAATCTCCACCGAGTTCTTGAAACGTGCGTTTTTGAGTGGCATAACTCAATTCCGCGTTTTGGCTCATTAACAACAATCTAACAATCTAATTTCTTTTCTTCAAAGGAGAATCTAATTCACAAACAGTTTTACAGTCGCAGGCTGCCCCCAAAGACTTCTTATTCTTCATTTCACTAAAAAACACTCTTCTTGTCTTTTACATTAAAAAAATAACAAAGCTTTCCGAGTAAAGTATTAAGAATAAGAAACAACGCATATCGGGACAAATCTCTCACTTCTATAAGTAATATTATAACGTATATATAATTTTAGTATCGCTTTGCTAACTAAAAATACAGGGTGATCCAATTACGTTAACATTCGTATGAACTGAAGTGACCTTTTAGGAAAAAATAGCCGCGGAATTGAACCCTGAGAGTTGGCAGTGTCTCGAGTGAACTGTGCCAAGGGGGTCATTGTATCGGTCTTAAATATGAAGCTTGTCGAACTAGTTTTGGTTTTACTCATTAAATAAAGTGTATTTTTGGATGTGTTTTTTCTTAATACTTCCTCGTGTTAATGAGAATAGTTGTACGTAAAATTTGGACACTAAATAAACGATATTTAGGAAAAGTTAGTGATGTAATGGGAACGGATTGTCGTAACACCAGGTTCCCAGGTTCCCTCTGCCTACTATACTATATGTGTAGATACAACGCTAATCTAAAACAATACATTTTAGCTTTACGTGTTATTGTTACATATTAATTACAGTAATCCCAGTATATTTAATTAATAAATAAATAAAAAATCCCCAAGCCTGATTTGAACCAACGATCATGGTATGTTCAACTTTTATAATATAGGCTGTTTCGAAAATACTACCGTAGGTTTCACGTAGGTTTCAATCAAATTTTCGATGCGGAAACCTGTCAAGGATTTTACAACCCTCAAATCTCTATTTTTTACCTTTTTGCTGTACGGAGTACATGTCGAATTTCATTTTATTTGAAATTCTTTTGTAATACTATACTTGTAAAAACTTCAATTGAAATGTTATTTCTACAATGTTTTTTTTTTGTTATTTTGAAATATTAGCTATTGAGGCTGTCGTGCGCTGTTTTTTTTATCAAAGAGAGAAAATGAAAATCATTGATTGCTCCAATTGAGAATTGAGCCCAGAACTGTTGCGGTAACAGAAGACTGTGCTGCTGAGCTACGGCGAAGGAAACATCAGTTTTTTTCAGCTCACGCTGTATCTCACCCATGGCAGGACAGGCAGAGGGTACTCCGGAACGCTTTTAGACGCTTTAACACGCTTTCGTTGTCAACTTTTGGCTAAATTTGAGGCAATCTGTTAGTAGGAAGTCAACATGTGACTTTGCTTCGTTACCAAAACGAAGAAATAAAATATTAACTATTTAATTTCTTGAAGCGGGGATCGAACTCATAACATCGCCAACCTACCTCAATATTTCAATTGTGTCGTAAAATATAATTTATTATAAAGACTTCATAGAGTGGTGGGGAATGGAAATTAGTATCTTAACACTAAATTACCAAGTTTCTTCTGCCTACCCCGCCAAGTGCGAGCCAAAAAACCTTCATAGAATATTCTATTCAGTATTACAAGAATTATTTTCTTCAAAACCTTAGAAATTATCAATTCAATATGCAAATTATAGTTTGTGCTTTTAATTTGCCTTTACTTCGCATCGTTACATAAATGCATTCAGCTGGTGAGTTCACGTAGTATTGCATGTTATATATTTGATTTTAAGTGGCAATTTAAATATGACTTAGTCAATCGTCACTTTTTTATCAAAAAAATTAAAAGATTTTACATTTTTTTTTTAGCTTTTTGCTCTTTTAAAGGAGCGAAGAGCGAATGAGAGTCGACCCTAATCGTGGCGTTAGACGCTGTCCACTTGCACCACATAATTTTTAACTTTATAAAAAAATATATAAATTATTCAATAATAATGTCTTCAATTTTCTCGATTATAACACATTTTCAATAAAACAAATTCAATCGGATTAATAGCGTATATTTTTTATTCGTTTTCGGAAACTCGACGTTTCGAAGACTGGAGTAGTTCGTGGTCACGCGAAGATTGAGGTGGCATTGTTCTGTTAGTTGACATAATTATTATATCAAACTACCACCAACGATTGCCTCGCCTTATATATATATATATATATATATATATATATATATATATATATATATATATATATATATATATATATATATATATATATATATATATATCATTGCATAGCGCAAGCGGACCAAGCCGCAACCTCGTCACTAGTCATAAATAAAATCAGAAACTTATAAATTACTTTACTCAGCATCACGGTGTATCCCGCACATGGCAGGGTAAGCAGAAGGAACTTGGAAACATACATAGTCTTAAGACGCTCCGTTCCGATCCACACATCCTCTGAATTTGAGGCATTGCGTGTTGGGTCGAAACTCAAGGCCACACTTTGAACTCAACCAGAGCGAAGAAACGAAAATAAAAAAAAATTAAATTGAAAATATTAAACATTTAAGTTCTTCGAGTGGGAATCGAACCCACAACCTGTAGCGTTTACAGTCACACATTTGCGCCGCTGCACCACAACGGCCTCAATATAAATTGTTTTAATTAGAAGATTCAATGATGATATTTATTAATTTTCTTTAATTATAACGTTATTATTATAAATTAATTAAAAATTCGTAGTTATTATAAAACATCAGCTTCCACTACAGTGTCAGTGTGATTAAAAATCTTAATGATTTTTTTCTTAAAGTAGTGATCTAATGTACCCCGATAGTTAATGTACTTAGGTACACTAAAAATGTTGTAGTGTACCTAAGTACAAGATTTTTAGTGTACCTTAGTACATTAACGCATGACCTGATTACAGCTAAGTCAATAACCCAGCGTTCGGTGTTTGACATGGCGGGAGTAGGCCATTTATTTTCGTGGTACATTCGACGTAAATAAATCTCAGTGTGCTGGTCTTTGCTCTAAGATAGTTATTTTTTTTTTATTATCACGCTCTATCCCGCATTTAGCAGGATAGATGAAGAGAACCTAGTGTTCAGTCACTCCACTCCTCATCTATCCATCTTTTAAGATATTTCTTTTTGAATGACAAAATTAACGGTGTGCTTTGTCTTGTTACCAGAGCAAAGAAACAAAATTATAATTTTTTATTTTTCCATTTGAGAATCGAACTGTCGAGGTCTATCGTGGCGCAGCGGCACGAGCGTGTGACTGACTATAAACAATAGGTTGTGGGATCGATCCCCACTCGAGGAAATGAAATATTTAATATTTTCAATTTAAATATTCAATGTTTCATTTCTTCGCTCTGGTAATAAGGCGTAAGCGCGGCGTTGACTTCCACCATTCAACATGCAATGCCTCAAATGAGGTGGAAAGTGGGGAACGAAAGTGGAGCGGAGTGTCTTAACAATAGGTTCCCAAGTTCCCTCTGCCTACCCTGCCATGTGCGGGATACAGCGTGAAACTGGGAATCAAACTTATACTTGCGTCAAGACGACTTCAAATATTTATAATAAATTATCTTATGTACAAAGTATAGACATGGTGTTTATCATCAGAACAATAAGTCGTTTCTTTAAGACATATACGTTTTTCTAAGGCGGTGTCAAATATCAGACAGAGAGCGCAGTTATTGAGTCTGCCCAGGCCAGTGGTAAAAATATATATATATATATATATATTTAATTCCAATTCACAATAGTAAGTAAAGCCTTACTAACTTTGTGAAACGAATCACTCTTTACTACACGTAGTCGTTTCCCTCTGCCTAACCTGCCTTGTGTATATATATATATATATATATATATATATATATATATATATATATATATATATATATATATATATATATATATATATATATATTTGTAGTCGTCTTGACGCAGGTATAAGTTTGATTCCCAGCTTCACGCTGTATCCCGCACGTGACAGGTTGTAGGTTCGGTTCTCTGCCGAAGCAATTAACTATCACATATTTTGATTGTGATATTGCATGTTAAGTGATTACCCTGCCTTGTGCGTGAAGCTAAAAAAAAAGAGTGAGTTTGACAGCAATACTAAGGAGTCATACTGTAGTGACGTCCATGGTTCATTCTCAGTCCGATCTTAATCGATTAATATGAGAAAGAGAGCATTTATATTATCGTTACTGTCAATTTTCAGTACAATAATATATAAAATGGGTATAAGGACAGGCTGTGGCAGGGGGGGGGCTTGAGTTCCACCGCTCACAACAATAGCTAATTCAAGACATTCTCTAGCATACAAAATACAACAATCTGCATATTCTTTACAGCATTAAGTTAAAAAAAAAAACTTATCATAAGTTAATTAATCCTTGTTGAGTTTCGCCACTCAACAGACAATGCTTCAAAATTCGACGGAAAATGGGGAACGGAAGCGGAACGGAGTCTTAACACAAGGTTCCCATGTTCCCTCTGATTACCCTGCCACGTGCGGGATATAGCGTGAAGCTGAGCAATAATCCTATCAAAGTTAGTACAAATGTATTTATGGTACACTGTAAATCAATTTATAGGGGTTTTACAGTACACGCTATGGCTTCTGTACGTGGTAGGTTATTACATAAGATCAATGTCATTCTATATGATAAACATAGTTCACACATTACATCATGGCCAATATTTTTTTTTTTGCTTCAGTCTGTATCCCGCGCACGCATTTTGCCTTATTACCAGAGCGGTAAATTATAAGCGAGCACGCTTGTACCACTGTGACACGACAGGCCTCTAGGCTATATTAGGTAAATGCTATACTTTTAGGATTTTGTTATACTATATAGCGCTTGAAGTCGGGAAGGTATTTGGAACCTAGTCCTCGATACTATGTTTCCTACGCTGTCCAATTTTCGAGATATTGCGTGTGCATTCGCGGCAATTAACGCCGCGTTTTGTCTGTACATCAGCGCGAGGAAAAGGAATCAAATACATATATATCCGAGTAAAAATGGAACAAAATAATCTCCTTAACAGATAAACATTGCCCCAATGTCCCAAGATGATCTCAACTAGTTATTATTAATCTTTCCCAACTTTCAACTGCGGAACTCAACGCCGCGATTGTCTTGTTACCAGAACGAGGAAATGAAAATAACTCATTCGTCCGAGCCGAGCGGGAATCGAAGCCACAACCTTGGCGTCTGATGTAATTTCCCACCTAATAAGATCTAACTGAGGAATATTTAAAGTCTAACTTAATAAAAAAACGTCTCCTGCCAGGATATTGGTCCTCTGCTACAAAATGATAAAGAAATTTCATAAAATGTGGCCAATATTTGTTTATTTTTATGAGCTCCACGCACTTGGCAGGGTAGACGGGGAACTTGGGAACCTATTGTTAAGAAACTTAGTTCCTTTACTTACTTTCCGTCAATTTTTAGGCATTGCATTTTGGAATTACCAGTCTAAGTCAATTACCAGTCTGAGTGGAATTTGCAGTCAATTTTGAGGCATTGCATGTTTAAATTACCAGAGACAAGCAATGGAATTATTAAATATTTCACTTCCTCGAGCGGGGATTGAATCCACGATCCGTTGCGTTTGCAGTCGCATGCTTATGCCCCTGCGCCACGACAGGTCTCATAACATTATGAACGCATATTATTGTCTTCTCTTACTTTAAGATTTAAAATGCAAAGCTACAATATTGTCTAAAGTCAAACAACAATTAAGATCTGTAATACATTTAAAGTGCACGATATATTTAATTCTGGTTCAGTGAATAATATATATAAAAAAATAATATGAACCTGAGGAAATACTTTCGTTAGATTTGCAATTAACCAAACAAAAATATCAAGAAATATATCAATTTTCATGTATTAAGTAATTAATCTTTGAGAGAATTTAAAGTTGACTTGTCTTTCTGTAGTATGGGGCCTGTCGTGGCGCAGCGGCACAAGCGTGTGACTGTAATCCACAGGTTGTGGGTTCGATCCCCACTCGAGGAAATGAAATATTTAATATTTTCAATTTAAATATTTATTGTTTTGATTTCTTCGATCTGGTAACAAGGCAAAACGCGGTGTTGAGTTCCGCCACACAACACGCAATGCCTCAACGGAAGTGGAACGGAGTGTCTTAACACTAGGTTCCCAAGTTCCCTCTGCCTACCCTGGCAAGTGCGAGATACAGTGTGAAGCTGAGAGAGATGAAAATCGAATGAGTAGCTTGAAAGATATATATATATATATATATATATATATATATATATATATATATATATATATATATATATATATATATATATATATATATATATATATATATATATATATATATATATATATATATATAT
>DWMZ01000051.1:0-44695 GCA_018249855.1 Eueides tales michaeli
TATATATATATATATATATATATATATATATATATATATATATATATATATATATATATATATATATATATATATATATATATATATATATATATATATATATATATATATATATATATATAAAGGTATTGTTTGGAATAGCCATTATTTTGCATATGATATTGCAATATTTGTAATTTTTTTACATAGATATTTATACAACAAATAACATTAAAATAATGAACAACCTATTTTTGCAAACCGGAAATTATCTTTAAGGGTTCATATAATTAAAAGTAAGAGTGTAAACGACGAATGAAATATATAGTGTAACTTTAATATTGTTAAAATTAGGCTCGTATGTATATTTATTGTTCTTTCATATTAAATTATAGAAAATAGATAACTACTCTATTTAAAACCTAAAAATAAGGCTAACACAATGGGTTAAAAGAACAGCTGTAATTAATTAATACAATCGTGTCGGTTCGCTCAAGAAAATGTTTTATCAGCAAACGGTTGGCGCTCGAAATGATGACTCATGGAGTCAGGCCGCGCCGGCGCCGCCATTTTACTTTGCGAACCACGTGCTCATGTGCAATTCATTTTGAACAATTGTGTCAAATGTTTCCATCAATCATCTATGAAGTGTTTAGTAAGAGCTTCAAGACATTTAAGCGTCTATTGCTGTATAGTATCATAATAGCATAATAATCATTCGTAACGTTTACAGAACATAACTTGTTTATCTTAAACGCGTAGAAGTCTTCCGTAGGCATACCTGCGGTATTTCGCCATTGTGTCCATAAGTAGATTGCAATACTGACGCGCCTGAGGAGACTTGACTTGCAGACACCGAATGCTTTGCTATAAAATTGTTTTGTGGTGCAATTGACGTAATGAATAAATCGGATATGTACAAAAATCCAAGAAAAGTACACTAAGATTAGTATGCAAAAGTGAAACCGGGATATGGGGATATGTAAGGGCGCGTTAAAAGTGGCACCAGCGCGAGCGTCGGCGAATGACTGAACGGCAATCATACAGTGCAGTGCAATGCGGTGCGGAGCGGCGGGCGAGACGGACGCAGCGGCGATCGGGGTGCGGGCGCGGGCCCGGCGCAACGACCACGCCATGCAATACTAAACGCTGCACGCTGTCGCCGTAGTTCGCGCCGTTCTGGCCACCTACTTGATAAAAACTAGCAATCCATTCACCCCATTCAGTATAACTGCTCCACACTGCTTCTTTCAAGGGCAAGCTACTGTACTACATTTTGCAGTGTGCATGTCGATCCAACGTAGCTTGTCCTTTTCCGCAACGAAACTTATTAAGTACTTTATTTACCAAGATACAAAGACACTAAACAAATGCGACGACAAATGTGTATAAGTTTAACATGTATAGTAGTTATCAAATGTGTAATAGAGAATTATATTAATATTAAATAATAAAACTACTTATGCCAGCGAAACTTGTACTTATTATTACACTATTAATCTATCAATAACTTTACTTACTTTACTAGTAAATATTACCCTGTTTATTAAGTTTTAAGCATATGTAACTAAATTTTAATAATATTTTTTCAATTTTTTTGCGCATAACATTTTATGACGTTAATAATAGCAGTAATATAATAATACTGTGTCGCAGCCATTATCATCCGCCTCGCAAACGTTTCATAAATTATATCCAATTTAACTACTACTAATAATATAATCAATACATATAATGAAATAGTAAAAAACGGTGTCTGTACATTCAATATTTTTCAATAAAAAAATAGGGTGGTAGTTAAGTAGCAATAAAAGAAAAAAATGTCTATGTATGTTTGCACACGCTAATCTCTGGAAGTAATAGACAAATTTGAAGGAATCTTTTGTTGTATAGCTAATTAATCTGAGCAACATATAGTATATTTTATGGAAGCAGGAATACCTAATGTAGATCTTCAACAGACCAACTAAACCAAAAGAAATATAGAATCGACGCACTAACAAATGTAATTCAGAATGATAAGCAGTTTGTGTTGAGATAAAAAAAAACAGCTATTATGCCTTAGCAAAAATTAGTTATGATTAGCGTTTTCTGTAGACGTATTAAAATAGAAGATCTGAAATGTCTAAAGATTTTCTATTTTTCTAAATCAAAACGTACGCGAATGTATACTATATTTACAATAAATCTGTAACCAATTACTGTCTTTTCATGGAAGATATATTAAAATAGACTTATAGGGGACTTACTGTAAGTCCAAGTGCCCATACAGTTTTGACTATTATATTTTGGCAAATTTCTTTGAAAGTTGTGTTTATTTTATTTAAATCGGTTGATAAATTAAAAAATTAAGTCTATTTCAAATATGTATTTTGACAAAATTACTGCATTTTTTATTTATTTAGTTAAAACTTGTAGTCTTTAATGAATAAATATTGTCTTAAGTGATCATTTTATTAAAACAAGAAATAATTGATGTAAGTAAATTAAATAGTATGATTCAAGCGTTGGAACCGGCGGAGAGTTTAAATAAAAGTCGAATATTGAAAAATTGAACCTAAATACGAATATATTATTTTGAATATAATTTGACAGAAGCTACCATTTTTGTAATGGAATAGCCGTTATTTAATTTGTTATTTATGTTGTGATATCCCTACTAACTTCATTGAGAAATTAACTATATTTAGCACTACAGACTCTTTATGACAGTGAATACGCCGCTCGAATTTTCTTGAAATGAGGTCTAAAAACGAATGATTTTTCATAACACTTGTTTCTGTGTGGCCAACCTAGTGTCAAAATGAAGCTATTATTTTGCAATATTTAAATCGATCTTCACTCGTAGGTAAAATTTTGAAGCAAAATTTGCTAAGTTTAAATAAATATATTTTTCGATGTATAATATATAAAATTAGCAGATGCAAAATATTATCGAATATTTTTTCGGAAAAAATCTGAGGTATGTTTTCACAATTCCCATCGCAGTTGCCGTCGATGGTTATAAAAAGCCAAGTGCAATCTGGGGAGGGTCGGTTGCACGATGCGGCGCGTGCGCTCCAACATCACCTGCCGGTTTGGCAGGTGCACCCCGCACAACCTCCGGTCCTTGCCAGTCGAGTTTCTCTATAAATTTATGTACACATATCTACTAATCGTAAAGATTTACTTTATAACTAGCCAACCCGCTCGCAGCTGCTGTTTAAATCCTGGATTGCGCTCGATTATAACATCTAATATGAAATGTTGAATTGAATACTTTCAAGTGTTTGGGGCTATTTCTAATTATTGTCTAAAAATATAATTAAATTAATGTGTTTGAGTGATTTTTCAAATGTAAATGACATTATCAATATTATAAAGTATTGTGTTTTAACCCAAGCAAAAATATAACACGGCCAATATAAGCGACTATGAGAAATTCTGTTACTGCCGCAGGAGGTTAATGAATGATTCCCTGATGATCACAATTATATTTTTATGTATGACTCCACACCGTGTCATAAAGCCAGAAGTGGTACATGCATTCTTGACTGAAAAAATATCAGTTTTGCTTCGGTCAGGGAATTCACCAGATATGACCCCATAGAAATCATGTGGGAACTTATAAAACGGGCAATAGCAAAATTATTACCACCAAGCGCCAGTTGATTGAAACTCCAATTGGAGAATGGCATCTCAACTCTGCACTTTAAAAGCATGCAAAAACGTGTATAGAGACCATGTCCCGACGCATATGTTCTTATAGCAGAAAAAGGTGGGGTCACTAAATATTGAAATTTGTTTCATTATTTTTTATCAATACTTACATTACTCTTTTCTTTTAAGGAATGTAAAACAGTTCTGTATATTTTTTTGTAGAAATTGACCAAATGTAGATAATTTTGTGATGTCTTCAAATCCTACATTTTGTTGAGAAAAATAAATAAAAATTTAAGTGAAGTTGTGCTTGTTAAACGTTAACTTGGATGAAATAAAGAAATGTGCCGATGAATTTCGAAATATTAGAGTAGAATTTGCGAATTATTAATTATATCATTAAAATGAAGAGATTGTTTGTATGGTTGAAATCGCTAAACTCAGGCGTTTCTTTTCATTAAATGATATGCTTAAAGAATGTTCAATGGCGAAGTCACATAACTAAATCGAAACTATGCTTGTATGGCACAGTATGTTTTTGGTGGGATTTCACTTCTTTTTGCAGAAAGCTCTCTTTTCAACTGGTCTTACTGTTTCTCATAAAGATCACCAGTTACTCAATGTTTCTAACGCATGAAAATCTTCATAAATTCTTCTGTTTTTTATGCTTCTGTCAAACTAGTACTTATTCAAATGCGATATACTCAAGACCTTACTACTTTACTTCCCAAATTATACCCCAAATTTCAGCTTCCTAGATCTAATTTTGGTATTCAATGAATGAGTAAGTCAATGTCAAATATATTGGAACTTTGGTTTCACATTACATCGAAAATGCATGACCTATAGGTAGAAATTTTGGAGTTCTGGCTTGCAGTTATTAATTATTAGATAAAAATAGTTTAAAACTCTAAATCTATCCATGGATTCTTAAATAAGAGCACGAAAATTCGCTAAAATGGTTCCAGAAAATGATGGTACGGCAGTGCCTATAGCTTCGCTCCCGACTTGGCGGGGGCACGATAGAAGTGATTCACGATATGTAGTATTATTCACAATAATGAATAATATTGAATTTTTTTGTCTTTCTGTGCCTCGTATTCATTTTTCTTATCTTGGAAACCGATTTAATTACAGATTTCACAATTCTATTTTCTTAAGCATCCCTTGACATTCTGTTTTGTTCTATATTAATCGATATATAGAATAAAAAACTAACCATTAAAAAAACTTAACCATTTAAAAGAATATTGTTTGACAAAATAAAACTAACAATTTATATTGAACTGACTGATCTCGAGCGGATCGTTAGTTTAACACAAAGTCAGGCCAGAAGAACGCAATGCCATATAAAACGAAATTGACATTTTTTAATAAATAGTTCAGCCCATGCAACATAATAAACTTTTCCATGTAACATAAATACATCAATAAACACATAGTAGAGTTTAGTAAACTTTTTTAAAAAACATACAAGAACGTTCTTTTTAATCCATGTATTAAATTCAAGTAGTTATATGCAAGTAAGGGTATGTTTTTATTACAGACTTCGATAACGATCGGACCGAAAGCCTTAATGCGAATACAAAATTTACATAATTTTGTTGTTACTACAAATATTTTTCGTGATAAGCAATGATACCTCAGATTTTTCAGAAAGAAAGGAATGCAGCGTATAGTGTACAAAACGTCCTGTCTCATGCAAGTTTTCACTACCAGTCTATTTAAACCTCCACCTTATTTGGGTTTTAGAGTGGTAGTGACAAAAACAATCCCTATATTCATCTTTTTCTGAAGTTCTTTCTGATCTTTTTCGCGTAGTCGTTAGGTACCGTAGCTTTAGAGATGTCCTACTTAGAGGAAGTAGGACATCTCTAAAGCTACGGTACCTTTATGTATGACATAACCAAATATCTGCACAGTTTTCCTTCCCAGTTCCTTATTGTTAGCTTCACGTTTTATCCCTTGCCGAAAACCAAAGATAGGAACGCCTTTGCCAAATGTTTGCTTTCCGAAAACTTTCCAACTAAGAATTGAGAATGATTTTATCCACGTTTTAGTATCTATTATGACAACTACTAAACGTGAGAAAGTAGTTTCTCTTCAATTGTTACATTATAATTTGGTATTTATATACAGGGATTTTATTATACCTTAACCCAAATCATTAAGTCGTTATAATACTTAACAAAAACTATTTCATTTATATTGATATCGTTTGATTTAGGAGTTTTAATGGTGATAATAAATGACTATATACATTTATTATCACCGGCTCTAAAGAAAATGTCAAAGCAAACCCATTAAGAGTCCACAGTACTGCAATTAAATAATGACGCCCATATAATCTTTAAATTCATATCTTAAACTTGCTCAACATTCTGAATATTAAACAAAATATCATCTTTATCACTTAGCGAAAAGGCACAACAATTTTTACTTTTCAATTTACGCTAGAAAAGGAATAGCAATGCTTGTTCTGGTAAAAATAACTACATAATTTTATTAATACAGCAGTCATACGTCATTCACGGTAAAACTTGTTTCAACAAAAATCGAGGATTTCGTCCAATTATAGAATTGTAGATAATCCAGGAAAACAACTTAACTACCTAAGGTCTGCGAGCACATAAGTTTATTTAGTAAAATAAAATATCTTATAAGATATTCCCTTAAATATCTTATAAGACGTTCCCTATAGGGGACTATAAGGTTTTTTGTAAGTATAAATGAGAGGAAATATAATAAGCTATCTATAGTATAAATTTCCCTTTTTCTGTTATTTTTTAATGTGTACTGCAAGTTATCACTTTGTGCTAAATAATTATAACAGTAATTGTAGGTATTTCATTACCATTACGCGACGAATAAATAGACAAACAAGTTACAGGTTAATCGACTTAATAATTTGTATGAGATGAACTATTATAGTGATTTTTATTTTATTTAATACTTTTAATTTATTACGTTTAGGACTTTTTGTTATAACTTTCATAAACGTCGACCCATGAGAAATACCTTCTAGGTGTTGTTTGGTCGCCGAATTTCACAATAAGAGACTTAGCAAAAACGATACATGCTTATCTTCTTTAATTGTGTTGATTTAGTTTTCACTTTTTTGTGCTTGAGACGTCCTCTAGTACTGGAGACAACCAATTTTTACAGACGGCACCAAGTAGTGATGCTATAAGAACTTCGTTTTTTCCTTTTGTGTTACGGAATCCAAAAATTAAACTAATAGCAACAGTACAGAAAAAAATTCTAAACATGATCACATTAAACAGTAAATCATTTAAACATTAATGGTAGTCGACTCAGATTAAGTACATTCACATGTATAATTGAGGGGGGTACCGGGAGACTATAATACCGTTCCGACGGTGTGTAACGAATAAATACAAAAACAAATAAATGCAATTGTTGCGATAAGACAACACTACATTATACACAAAACTAAATTTTATAAATTGTGAGCAGAGAATCTTAACATGCGATATCGCATATAGTAGGTATGATGAAAATAAGAAAGAATCACAGAAAATACCTTTATGAATTCTCAAATTATGTTTTAAAAATCGTAAATAATATTTTCTTTTTTACATAAATAAGCAGGTTAGCGTGATTTTTAACCAAATAAAAGCCTAAAAAACCATGGTCAGCCATTTTAAACGAAACACCAATCGGAGCGAATGACGTCACATCCGTATAAATAACATTTTTGTCAATCGTTGTTGCTTACATTCTCTTGTAATTGTCGATTTTCTTTAATTTTTCCACAACAGTAATCACATTTATTTTCATAAACACTTTGGTGAGACAATCAACAACCGACACTTGCTTTATTGAACCAGATAGTGCTTATTTGCCTAGGATAGATTTGTTGATGATTGGAGAATTTTTAGCAACGAATAAAGACTCTGCTAACCAGAATTTCAAAATGTGAAAACATCCCTAAGTATATAATAATACTGTTTAATTCTAAACAAAATTTAATTTTTGTGGATACACAAGGCTGAACAATGAATAGAATGACACAGAAAATTTATTACTTAAATAGCCTCCAATCCAATTTCAAACACTTACACACTCTGTTGCTAATTTCTTTTCACAATCGACTATGTTCACGTTTTAATGAGAATTTTATTATTCTTATTTAATTTTAGATCCTCACTCCCATCGTATGGGCATAACGCAATAAGCTACATAGTGGGAATATATGAACAGTCAAATGTGAAATTTACCCAGAGCATAAAGTACATGCCAAGTTGTATGCAGTTACATAGACAGTTGATGAAGTTGTGGAGATGGTAACAGACATTTAAAGTCATGGTCCTGTGGCATGGCTATTGGCTGAATATCCAGTTGAATAAATGAATGAATTTTCCAGAGTTGGCACTACCATAAAATATACAACAACAGATTTCGTAGATATACCAGTTGGGTCCCGTCATATTTTAACCACTTGTATCACACTTTTTTCTCGTGAGGAACGTAAACGAATAGCTTGGTCGGTGTTTTTAAAGATCTAATTGTACACTGGGGAACTCCACATCATTTGTAAACTTTAGAATTCATTTTTTAGAACACAAAATACGCAATATTCGGAAACGTCAAAGTTAACAAGCAGAGTTTATTCGGCCGTGACCTCATAGCAACCGCCATGACATCTGAGTGCGTTTTAGCGCTAAATATTTTTTTCAAAGAAAAAAGTGTAATATTGTGCTACTAATGCTTAAGTTTTTGCTGAAATATTTTTTTTTTGTAAAAGAAGACGTCTAGAAGATATTATTCAATAGGAATTCAAAGTTTGTCATCATCCTATCACATTATTTTTCACTTTACGAGAAATCTTGAACCACAGAACAAAAAATATGCATAAAAGAAGTAAAAAGATATTGTTTGTTAGCTCCGTAGAGAACTTAATAAAATTAATTAATTTATCCTATATATTATTTCTCTGGAACTACTTTAGTTTTATAAAGTTTTCCTGATATGTTTAATATGACTGGGTTCGAATAGGTCAAATAAATAACACTAACATTTTTCAAATTATTCTGGACTAACTGAACTGAACGAGGGTATTTTATTGTGAATACTGAACTTTTATCATGTGAATCAATGTGGATTAGGAGAAAACGGGATCAATCTTATTTTATTTGTAAGAGCATGTTATGTTTAAATACAACTATTAAGGCGCAAGTCGCAGGACCTAATACATATTATTCAAGATACTAATATATACTTTATAAATAATATTTAAGAGACTTAAGCCGACTTTTACCAGCAACTCAAAATTCAACTATAAATGTAATATATAGTAATCAATGAAAGGCAAATTCACTCACTATTCAGTACAGAATTTAAATATAATTTTTATCTATATTTAATACAAATTTTGTAACAAGGTTAATTTGTATTTATTATCTTAAATATTTATTTTTTGTGTCCTGGAAATACACTATATATAAAAAAGCTTAATTGACACGCTTTTTCCATATCGTAATAATTGCATTACAATTAGACTATGGTCTATGAATGAATAATAAAAAGAATGATGTCATGATACGTTCTAGCCCCGCCAATTCGTATAGGACGCGCAGAGAATTAGACGAAAATAATGATTCGTGTTTGAAAAAATATTTAAATAAGGACTTTATTCGTCACACATCACACAACTTATTATAACTTATTGCCACGCCTATTTATACGTAAATAACGTATAAATAAGCGTGGCAAATAAAAAATGTGCAATAAAGTTTTATTGTTGGACATTCATACATATGAACCAATTTATGGGCAAGATTAGCCTATAAGATCCGGTTAAGGTAGGCTTAAATTTATTTATTACTAAAGGAACGTCTCGTAAAAAAATTATAGGTGTTTTAAGGTCATTAGTATTTCTGAAAAATAACTTAGTTTTGATGTTTGAAAATACCTACATATTTAGTTTATTAAAGTGAATTTCATACGATGAGAGCAATATTTATGATACCAACCTTTGATCCTGGTGATCCTCTTGTTCAAAGATTTGGTCATGATCTTCTTGTGAAAGGCTCAGTTCGCCAAATTGTTGTTCCACTGAATTAGACATATCGGCACAGATTTATATTTCTTGCAATGAGCAATCCACAACGACACAATCACCTTTTAAAATAATCGTATGAAACAAGAGGGAAACGCACGTTGATTAAACGGTTTCCGGTGTCGACGCGGCCGGGATAGGAGAATTGGAGGCTAAGGATGCCTTGTGATGCGGCGATGTAATGGTTGGTGGTCGGATGCGCACACGTGCTCGTCGTTCTCGTTAAAGGCGCGGTGTTTATTTTCGTATTACATAATAGATTGAAAGCGAGCGAGGCACCGGTCGGCTCGGCGCGGATAGCGGCGCGGCGGCGTGAAGTGTGGACAAGGGACGGGCGCGAGGGCACGTGTGCGCCGTGCGTACGGTTCGCAGCTATCGAGATCGCAACTCGACTGAGTGATGTGACGTGCGTGACTGAGCCGCGCGAGCTACGGCCGACGCCGACTCGGTGCTCCATGCATCCATTTTGTGTTTTGTTGGAGAATGCGCGCGCTGGGCGTGGCGGCCCCAGCTCCGCGGCTCCCCGCGACCGGCAACCAGAGACCGGCGACCTTAGTGAGGTGCTCGTATCGATCTACTTTTATCGTTTTTACAGAGCAGATCAACCGTCTAACACTAATGCTACTTTAGAATATCTATGATGTTGCGCATGTATATTTTTTCTTGTTTTCCATAATAAATGTAAACTACTAAAATAATGTATAACGCCGGAAGTTTGGCGCAAATATTATCAGCACTCTTACTGTTGTTAATGTATTTTATATAAAAATTTATAAGCTGATAAAATACGATTTTAACTATAACTATTAAAATGAATATATATAAATTATTATACTTTTAAGTTCAATGCCTATCAGTATTGCTGATGATTGTATCTTATTTTATTTGTTAATTATATAATTTTATTAAAATCGTATATACAAATATGACGCCATTTTGTTACTAATTTATCGACATTAACAGTCAACCACTAAAACGATAGAGTTCGTGAAGTATATTCGTTAGTGGGTCCGTGTGGCGGCGCCCCGCAGCAATGCCTTCCACGGCGCCCGTCCGGGGCCCCCGGAGGGCGGTCGCCAGATACCGCCTACTTCGTCCGGTACAGGCGTCGCCCGCCTCGTGTCCCGCTTCACCTTACAGTGCCCCCGGCCGGGGTAAAGCCGTACTCCCAAGGAGAAAACGCCCTTCGAGGAGCCCGCGCCCGCACCCTCGTTACCGATGAAGTCGCACCACGGCTTGCTCTGCAGCGTCCACTTGCGCACTTGCGATAACAATATAAGAATAAACCATAACAAACAAAAATCTACTTTGATAATAAATACGCAGGCGGTGGTGGCGCAGAGCAGAGCGTACCGTTCGAGCGCAGTGAGCGAGAGCAGCGGAGTGAGTGCGGCGCGAGCGCGCCGCGCGCTTGCTTGCATAGGCCGGTACCGAGCGCTGCGTCACGCGCCATTCATGTTCGCACCGCGCGCGCCGCCCGCCGTTGAAGCAGTACAGAAGCCATTATATGTGTATTAAAATAATTCATAACACGTTTTACCTTAATACATAAAACAATGGTACCGACGTAGATTACTATATATGTACTCAATCCACGTCCAATTTATGTGTAGTATCATAAAAGTTAACTAGTGATACTACGAAACAAACTTTCGTATTCTAATACATATCATTACAACACGAAAGCAGTTGAAATAAATAAATAAAACAGTGTAATTCGGGCGGGCGAAGCTACGGGCAGTACGCTTGTATTTAATAATTTCATTTTTGATTTGTAGCGTTCCTGAGAATTTAAACATATTGAGATTCCCTTTGCCTATGCGAGGGATATCGTGAAGCTAAGAATGTGGGTTCTGTGTTTTTTCAACTATGATAGAAATAATTAAATTTCTAATTTACATATTTGATCAAAAACGTAGTAGAAGTGTAGAATATAAATTATTATTCGATTTCTTCTTATTTGTAAAATAATATTCAAATAATAATCAATTTACAATAACTGTGATTAAAAGTCATTGTAGTTGAAGTTTATGTCAAAGCTGTATTGGCGAAACAATAAACAATTTTCTCATCAAATTTAAATATTTCCATACTGTTTTTTTTGTCAACACAGGTATTTTTTAATTAATATTCTTCTAGCTTTTGTTCTGTATGTTTACTAGTCATTTCTTAATGTAATGTTTTTATGGCTTGGCGCCAACTTAACATAGTCTTTCAAATAAAAAAAAATAAAATAGTTCCACAAATGATGAAGACACAACAAACGACGGACAATCAACAATACATAGTTAACGAATATGGAACCATCTCCTTGTTAAAAGACACTTTTTAAAAATATTTCATATCAAAAACACACTTTTTAAAAATATTTCATAACGAATTAAACAATGAACTTTTTCAGTTCTTGCAATTTGCTCAAATAATACAAATTATAACCAGATACAGTGAGTTGCAGTTGGCTAAAAGTTTAGATTTCAATGTATAGATATTGTCTTTAACTGTGTATTGAACTAAAAAAATTGCTCTGGTAACAAGGCAATGCGCAGTGTTGGGCTCTACCACACAATTTTTTTATTCATTTGGGTGAAATTTTAATAATTTAATGTATAAATATAGTCCTTACATTTTAAGGACTAATAATGTTATTAGAAAAAAAAGTTAATTGGAATTAGGTAACAAAAAAAGTGTAATTCAAGCAGGCGAAGCCGCGGACAGGTCTCTAGTGTTATAATAATTATAATGCTAAATTTGGTTCAATGTACATCGACACTTTAGAAATAAATATTTTGATCGATTTATTTACGAGGAGACAAGCACCGCCGTCTTACAAATATATTAAATCGATTGTGTAACAAACGACTAAAATAATTTCTGTTTGCAAAACTTGTGCTTCCAAAGAGTCCTTGACAAAGCTACGGACGTTAGATGAATTTCTTTGACAATGAGCACCCCGGTATGTATTATGAAATAATTGTCGATCTGGTTTTAAGAAGGATATTTTTATTTGTTTGATAATACCTTTTGAAGGGTTAGAAATATTATTAGCATAGCCAAGATACAACGATAATGTATAAGTTCAATTAGAGAGATGAGGCTACTTATATTTAAATAATATGTAAGAAAATCATATGTTAGGTAACTGATATACACCGTATATTTAGCATGTCATATCACGATAATTTACTAAGAATTAGCAAATTCGACGAATATGAGAAGTGAAAATTACGCTGATCACGATTATTGCTGGTGCGAAAGGGCGCGGTTGTTGTCGGCAATGGGCGGGGTGCATCAGGGTGCATGCGTCAAAGCGCTGCACCCGACGCCCCGGCGGCCAATGGCACACCGCCCTTCCCGCCCGCACGCGCGCCTCGTCGCATAACCTACCCCGCCTCAAACATCATCACGTCATTCATCTAATTGTGTTTAATGTACATCAGTTTTGATGATCTTTACTTTTTAACTAATTCGAGACGCTACCACGGTAAATACGCAATTTTCTATACTTATAATAAATCTGTAACCAATCACTCATTAATGATATTTTATTAAAAAAATAAAGGAGGGGACGTTTATTAAAATAATATGACCCAATAGTGTGAAATTTTAATTCTCTATTTTTTTCTTGAAATATTTATTAATTTCAATTTAAAATGCATTCATTGATAATATTCATAAAGTTAAATAACATTTGAGCTAAGATATAATCATAAAGAATTATGTGGGTGTTATTTTTGCAGACAGTGTTAAGGTGTCCGTTTTGCACTGGAAAAACGGAGACCTTGAACCAACTAAGATGTATTACGTTGGCAAACCCTAAATATGAGTAAGCGTAGATTTAAATTCAAAACATACAACACTTTATTTATTAAGACGAATACATAAAGAAATTATTACCAAATTAAGTAACTGTCACGTTATGTACTATGATGATTTAAAATGCGATTACTAGGTAAGCTAGATCTGGGTTATATAATCTTAACTTAAAAATAAGTAATAATTAGCTCAGTTATCTATTAAGACACGCGCTAGATTGTTCAGCCAAGTTAAAAAGACACACAACCCATTTAAAGCTACTTTTTATCCCTTCACAACTTATAAGCTATTTAATCAACGTGCATGAAATTTTATATTTATCAAGATCCCCTAGCTTGTAAAATGTATGTCATCCAAAACATCCAGCAAAAAATCAGCCAAGTCACAATTAAGCTGTTGTTTTTCTGTAAAAAATAAGAAATCTATGAAAATAAAGCTGAGCGAGGGTTCCTTACTGCGTTTTTAATTAAGATAATTAAAGTTTATGGGACCGACCTTTGAACATTCTTTAAACAGTTACGTGTTGATTTAAACCGGTCAACGGCCAAGGCACCAGGCAGTCGAAATTCCGCTCCTTACAGATATATACCTACATCAATAGAAGGGGCTCAACACACTAAATTAGTTTCGGTAAGGTTACATTTCCATTTCTCTCAATTTATTTAGCCCTGCTCTCGGGCTTCTTTACGTTCAAGATACTCCAGAACTCAGTTTTAGTACATCAAAATAAGTGTCCCACAACGCTGAATAAATATTGTAAAGCCATTATGTCAATTTCTATAATAGTTTGGCTGGTCTCTCCTTTCCTGATTGAAGTCATCAGTTTTCTCATTATGTGGGTATTGAGCCCTTCCCCTGTACCAAATTTCAGTTCTCTATGTATATTTTACATTAGTTCTTTTTTGAAAGTCAATGACTGAGTAAGTAGTGAGTTGAGTTACGCCAAAATAGCTTAAGAAAAGGATGGTGACATTGCTTCGCACCCGATTTGGCGTGAACACTGCTACGTATCTAGATAAAATTTCAACTACTGAACTTAAAAGATTATTGATAAAAAGATAAAAATAAATAAATTAATAAATTATTAATTTATTTATTTTTATTTATTAATAAATTTAAAACCGACTCGCTCATCAAAAAATTAACCCACTTTCTCGACGACCTAAAAATTTAATATTTAGTACTACGGTTACATTATAATATAGGGAAAAACCTGACAATTATTGATAATTGATATTAAGTATAGTAAATAACCAAGTGTTTTAAGGACTTTTTTTTACTAATAATAATGTATTAATTATTTATATAAATCATAATGGGAAATGAGCAAAGAGAGTCTCATAATTATATTATTGAAAAAACGCGTCTTTCTCGATTTCAACGAAATTGGATTTTTATACGAGTGCCGAGTTCTGTGTTCACTTGGAATAAAATGGAAAGCACTAAAATACTTGGCTATTTTATCCACCAGGAATTAAACCACACAAATTCCTGGGTCGCAGACGCTTTCGTTTACACCAGAACCAGAACACCAGCTTAAAAACCTAGTTAATATATTTTTTTAAGCTTTCAATTATTTGTCAACGAAACCTTATCACCTTAGCGAACCACTCAATTTCTATAAATGTGCTATTTTTCTAATATCATTTTAGACGGGTCCTACATATTTAACTAATTTTTTATATGTCAATGAGGAATGTCGTGGCGCAGGCGCATGCTAATGCGACGACTATATATTTGACTATAATAAAACGCGACAGGTTGTGGGATCGATCCCAACTCGAGGAAATAATATTTAATATTTCCAATTTAAATATTTAATATTCTCATTTCTTTGCTCTGGAAAAAAGGAAAGTGCGGCACTAAGTTTCGCCACTCAACACGCAATGCCTTGAATTCGGAGGAAAGTGGACAAAGGAACGGAGTGTCTTAACACTAGTTTCCCAAGTTCCTTTTACCTACACTGCCATGTGCGGGATGCAGCGTGAAGCTAAATATTATATGTCAATTAAAAATCATACTATTATAAACACTAATATTCATGATGATCAAATAAATTTACGAATTTTTTTGTATAGTCCCTTATTTCAAAAGGAATCAATGAAATGCTTATAGGATCATCTAGAAATTTATCCGTCTGACGGTCTGAAAATTCAAGTATACGGTCTCTTGAAGCACGCGCAGCTTCCGGTTTAGTATTAGATCGTGACGACGCGCGCAGTTTAGCGGCTGTACGGGTTGCGGAGAGGGGACGCTTGGTGTCAACGAACCAACGAAGGAAATGTTCGTCTAGACCACAGACACTTACTTAATTTCAGAGCGATTGGGGACAAAGTTTAGTCGTACAATGTGCCACAACAAACGTTTAGGAACCCTATAGGGTTTATATATTAGGAACGCTAATATTATTGCTCTTAACTGCCAATCTTTTGGGTTACCATGCTATTAAATTGTGGTATAATGAGTTTGTTTGTTAGCTTCACGGTATATTCCGCAAATTGCAGGGTAGGTTAGCGAAATTCGGAACCTAGTGTCAAGACACTCCGTTCAGCATTTTCCGTAAAATTTGAAGCATTGCAAGTTGAGTGACGTCACTCAACGCCGCGCTGCATCTTTAAACGAGATCGAAGAAACGAAATATTCTATATTTGAGCGCGGATCGAACAGTCACGTGTACAGTTGCACGATTGTGCCCCATGCGTCACGAAAGGCCTCAAATGAGTAGTGCTATAGTATTAATATCGTAATTAATATTATATTTACTTTTCAGTTTAGTTTAAACCTTGTTTTCAAGTCAGAAAATATTTTAATGTTTAATGATATTATGTAAATGTGATATTGTCATATAACACTTCATAGCGATGGCGCCTATATGACGTACAAAGATGTGTAATAATATTGCGACATGAGAAGTGGCGCAGTTACAATAAATGACATCGTTCATAATATGGCCCGGACGACTCCAATGTCCGCCTATCAGTCAGTATTGTATAGTCTGGAGTGACAAACTTATGTTATGACTACCTAAACAGCTTACAGTAGCAGCTACTGTACGTATTACGTACTGGATGTTCTTGCTTTTAACGCAGCCTTTGTAAATAAATAACCAAAAAGAAATGCAGTTAGCTATATTCGTAAAATTTTGATACTTATTTTGCGGGTTCGTATCTAGCTAGCTATCTCTGCTGTCGCGGTTTATTTATTGCTGCCCTATAAAACATATCATAAAAATTACTGATGAAATAATAATTTGCATTCATATTACACATACTTCCAGCCAGTCAAGTTGCCCAACTAATTGAGATTTTCCAATCCATTTGAGGAATACGAAAAACTGTTTGTTTATTAGACAATAAACTGGCTTTACCTTTGATAGCTATAGCTTGTAATAATATTTATAAATATGAATAAGGAAATTTACATTATACATAGGCGGCGCATAAAATAGCAAATCAGTCATAATAAACGTTCTAGCTTAGCCGCGTGTCCAGCGTACGCTTAAAGACGAGACGGCTTTATATTATGGTTATAATTAAAATTCACATAATAAGGGGTTGAAAGGGACTGGAGAGATGCACGACGCTTTGGAGAGAAAGTGCATATAGCGAAGTGTGCAATAAGGTAGCAAGGGGCGACCGCGCGTGCCCGAGTCACGTGCGGTTGCACTCGCCACCTTACCTTTTCCATTTTATAGACTCTACTGCCTTTTTGTGTATTTGTAAGTCAATCACCTCGTATGTAACTTTACGCATTACTTGATTGTACTAACAGATTTTATTTCCGTTTTTAATACCTAGGAAGCATATTGAGTTAATAACAAATTTATTTATTACAAAAATAGAAAGTACATAATACACAATATTATATTGTAATGATGTCGAAATAATATGCTAGAGGATTTTAATGAATCGATATATACTTTATATTATATGTAAATATTTTAATAAATTAAATGAAAACTAAAAATAATAACAGAATTAAAGCGACAACAAATAAAACATTAAATTACAGTTGAAAATTGTAGTTGTAGTAATTTATTAGAGTAATTTCAAACATTTTCATCCTGACATCCCGCATGATCCTGATTTGCACAACCTTGTTCTGCTATATAGAAACTTATAGGGTGTTGCTGTGTTGACTGTTTTAATAGATACCTAATAAAAACGACGTTCGACTTTCAAGAGATATGTATTATTTATACAGGGAAGGGGAAGATTTATAATTACTTTCAAATAGTAGAGGAACTGCAGCATATTTGGAATACCAGTTTGTTTTCTGAGAATTAATTAAAAGAAAAAAGGAATAGCTCAATAAAAAATACGTTTATTACTTGAAAAACTATTATATACTATCATATAGAACAAAAGTCAGAAACCTTAGCAAAAAACAAAAAGAACTACAATCAACGTGACACTGGCGAAGTGATATGTGCTCAACTGGCACGCTCGGAACGCCATAATCAAAGAACCATACCAAAAGAACTACAAATTAAAAATTATGTCAATAGAGAGCAGGTAATTTGGAATATAGTATTCCAAATTAAATTCACCTTTTTATTAACATACTGTTAATACTATATCTTAAGAAGTAATAAATTTGTAATCTTTTCGTTGTGCACTCTCAAGGTCTTTTTATAAGGAGAACTTGAGATTATTACAGATCTTGCTCTCTTACGGCATCTATTGCTACTTCTCTTCTTTATTGTAGGCACGGGAGAAATTTGAAAAGGACTAACAAAGGATCGAATTTCTGACGGCTCTGTGTCATCAACATTTTCTATTCGCAAAGTAGCAACCACAGGCGAAGTTATCGTCGTTAAAATGGTTTGACAATCTTGATCTTCTTCAAAATCTGCAGCAGTAGTCATGTAATTGGCTTGAGTAATAAATATATTTCGATTAAATGGATATATACCACTAACTCTGAAACCATTAGCAGCAATTTCACCAGTTTGACATTTGATGTAGGCTTTTCCGAATAGCTCGACAACGTTGTACGGCGTAAAAGTTCTACTATTTTCGCGGAGAAACACTCGAATTTCTTCACAGTAATAAGACTTTAGGGATCCTATGAAATTGCGATCCAGCGGTTGAACTTTTATGTGTACAATGAGGTGGCAGTGATAGAATCGTCACATAATGCTATTTTGCTAGATCTATCAGCTCCATGTTCTTGGTGTGTCATCGAGAATCATACTGGGTCTTTGTTGGTTTCACATATTCTACAAAATGTTAAAACCATTGCGTAAATAGGTGAGTTTGGATCCATCCCGATGGATGTGCTTTTCCTATAGAACTAATTGGAGCTCCTCCCATTAAAGTATCAGTCATCATATTTTTACACAGAAAAATGATCTTAGGAGAAACAAATCTTGCAGGGCTCATACAAATTACTGTAGTTATTAAGGACCCTCTTTCGGCTGACGTCATTGCTCCGATTTGTTTCTTCCCTTTTCGACCTATAATTACAGACAAAGTTGCCTGGTGTTATTTTAAAACCCTTTTAGCCAGTATCTTCTAGAAAACAGGTGTTTAAAAGAGAAATTTTGTAAATTAAAATAATTTACAGCCAGCAATAATGACAGCCAGTTGATACGCCAAACGGCTCAAGTCCATTCTGGTAAGCCCATAAAACTTATTTTCCATAGTTAATATGTACTCCACGAGCAAATTTTCAATATCTTGACCGAAAACTGGCTTTCGACCAATAACTTTATTCAGCACCGATTCAATAGATCAGTCTTTATCATTGACAAAACGAAAAAGTGTCGGCCTAGGAACATTGAAGTGTTTAGCAGCCTTTAAATATCCCATCCTCTTTTCTCGTACGGGGGCAATACTACCGGCCATTTCCTCCATCTCTCACCTTTTTCTCTTTTTGTATACTGGAGATGTTGCCATTTCTAAAATAAATAGGCGAATTAATAACTACTTATAAAATGTGCATATAATTTGGAATACTTCAAAACATGTTCACGTATCTCAAATTAGCAAAATACTATCCGAACATAAAATGGCTATATATTACTAAATATATTACGCATGAGAGTAAATAGTTATCTCTCCTTCCATACTTACCAAAATTTTTGAAATCTGTCGTCTTGTTTCGTCGGAGCTGAAAATCGGAATGTCGAAATGGCGTCCTATTTTAATGCTAGATGTTGAAGCGTGTCAACATTATCTTTACGGTAATAAATATAGATGTCGTTAATAGTTATTTGAATACCGAAGTATACCTGCAGTGTCCCAAATATGCTGCAGTTCCTCTACTTATTAAGAAAACGTATAAAAATTTAAACGCAGCGTAGCGGGGTCAAACTTTAATAAAAAAAAATTACGTTTTCTAAATATGAGGCCTGTCGTGGCGCAGCGGCACAAGCGTGTGACTATATCCGACGGGTTGTAGGTTCCATCCCCACTCGAGAAAATGAAATATTTAATATGTTCAATTTTAATATTTAAAGTTTCATTTCTTCGCTCTGGTAATAAGGCAATATGCGCGGCGTTGAGTTCCGCCACTCCACACGCAACGCCTCAAATTAGGCGGAAAGTGGGGAACAGAAGTGGAATGCAGTGTCTTAACACTACGTTCCCAAGTTCCCTCTGCCTACCCTGCCATGTGCGGGATACAGCGTGAAGCTAAAAACATATTTCTTTCGTATATTTTTTTTATTTCCAGTTGTTAAATACGCACATGTCATCTAGAGCGATTTTTGTGTAAAAACTTTGCTTTCTGCACCATCCTCCCAAAGGTGTTGATTATCCACTGGTAATTGAGCGCAAGAACACGCTTACAGTAACATAATGTCCCAAGATAATATCGTAGGCGGTAGGTGCCCAGGTACACTGGACACCTATGATAAGAAACATAAGACATTCACTAACATACTAATACTAATAATGATAGCAGGTGTTTTGCAGATAAATATATTTAGTTAAAAAACTGAATAATAACAATAAGTTCTATCTGAATATATGCACAAAATTAGCTGGTGCCAACGACCTCTGCGGGCGCAATAGTTCTCCGAGGCCAGTGATGCGCCGTACAGCTGCACAAGTTCCGTAAAGTACCCACGCCCTACTCTTCTCTAACCATCGATAGCTCGCAACACTAAACATTTGGAATTTACTTCAAATAGCACTACATATAAAAATAATAATAAAATATAAAAAATAGCATTATTACATTATACATCACTTACTCTTACATTAATATTATTATTTATGTAATACATTCAGTATTGAATGTTCGTTCAAATTCAAGTTGCAGTTATTCCTCACCACTTTGGGACATCTTATTTACAGACACGAAGCGCGCGAATATTGAATACTAATATACATGTAATATGTAATAATATTGATCGCTAAAAGAATATGCCATTTAATAATATTTTTTATTATTTTGTCTAGCAACAAAATATTAATAGTAAATAAAACAACAATAAAAAGACCTTGACTAAAATCTTGAGATATGCCAATTAAAATAAAAAACGATATCCATTGGAGATCATTTGGAAACTAAATTTTCACATTAGAAATTATTAAGTGCGCTATAAACATTTATCTTACTAGCGAAATTTTATTAACTAATCTTAATTAAATTCTTGTTCTATTTAAATTATCGCTAAGAATATATCTATACATTGAAAATTAAAATTTTCCCCTAAATAAATAAAAAATAGTAGCAATTTCGTCAAATCAAATATTTAAAATATACGTAACTTTTTTATTTCTCAATCGATCGCAATAAAATAAACATATGTTTAAGGAAAGATGACAATATATAATGGTGAAAACTACATTTAAATTTGGTTAGCCGTTTCTGACATTACCGCATACACAGACAAATATATAAAAAGAGAAACAGACAAAAAGTTAAAAAATTACTATTTTGGGTCCTATTAAATTAATAAACGATCTCTGAAAAGTTTTTTTTTAAATATATTTTCCATTTACAGGCAGTGATCAGTTACAGATTTATTATCAGTATAGATGTCTATTAAAGCACGAACATAATTTACTGTCCCTAATTGAGTTGGTTAATCGCGGGCCAGGCCGCGTGTGGGCCAGTAGTTGTTTATATAGATATTTTTATGAATGATTGAGTACAAGAACCATAATAACAGGTTTTAAGATTGCTGTTTCTTTTTCTTCGGCTCAATTTTATTTTTTTTTGTCGTGGGTTAATGGGCGTTTGTGTCTGTGATAGAAGATTTTTGCTATTTAAACTATATCTTTACTATTTAAAATAAATAGTTGGAGTGGTTTTATTTTTTATTAAATTTAAAAGTACATACTGATTAGAACACACTTTTTAATGCTCAGCAATCATAGTTTCATATAGTACATTTGCTGTCATATTATCGCAAAATATAAAATACGTTAAGGTATTCGATAGTATTATTAATGAAACAATTTTAACCAGGTTAATCGCGTATTGTATTAATATTCGATTAGACTTAGTCAGTGACCCGTGATCACGGACTACTGTAGTGTACGAAACGTCCGTCGGGTTTCCAAAAATGTTTAATTATGTTTATATACGCGATAAATACGTTAAAAATTGTTTCATTTAAAATGTGTTACAATCGCGAAAATCAAAGATATTATTATGCGGTAGTAGTCGGTCAAAGGTGTTAGAGTCATCATAAACAGGCTTTAAGTTAGCTATTGTACATGTTTAACTATAAAGGAAAATAGCTCATGCTCGTATTCAGAGTGAACACTGTGTATAAATTATATTATATATATTTTCCTATTATAAATATCTTTTCTAAACTTATGATTGTTCCTTCCTTCCTTTCCTCTGTATAAATATATTTTCTAAATTTCAAACTTTTATTTTCTAATGATTGTTGCAAGACCACAGAATGAAAAGAAAAACTGAGAAATAATTCAATAATTTTAAATAGTAAGACTTAAGACTAGTCCATCATTATGTAATTATTTATGTATGATAACAACATTACTAAATATTTATAGAAGTTCATTAACACCATGTAATGAATTTTATCTTATATAAATGCAAAAATCGATTAAAAAATACACCAGTCTATTTCTTTCTTTATAAGAAAAATCAAATTTAAGTCATATATATTTCCTTTTGGCAAATGCGGGATGACGGAGGAGGGATGAGGGGAGCGTTACATACCTATCTTCATACGTAGGAGAGGCGCCTTCGGAGCCACCTTGGGACACGTCTCCGTCCATTATTTATTGTCAGTTAGGCAGTAGGAAAAATCTATTACAAATATATAATGTCCAAAAGCACACACCGGTGGGTGCGGCTGTCACAATGTGCGCGAAAAGTGGGCACCAAATACGGCGTACAAGTGAGCGCTCTCGATAGCGACTGGTCTGCGGGCGGTGGCACTAGTGCGGCCAGGCGCGGTACAACGCGGCGCGGGCGTGAGAATGCGGCGCCCCGACGCCCGCGCGTCGCCAGGCAACGGCGCCGGTGCTCCCGTACACGTGGCCCGGCGCCGTTGCCTGGCGTTGTATACTTTAATAGTATAAAGTGGAAGAATTTATTTGGATCTACGTGGTGATAGATAGATTATGTATTGAGGAAGGCAATGTTATGCGCTATGACCAATAGAAATGGAGTAATAATAAAAAATATTGCAAATACGGGAGACTTCGAGGGCGTCCGAGTTACGCTTACGTACGTCCACTCCGGTAACGATTAAAGCTACCTAAAAATCATGTATAATATATAAGTGAGATGACCAGACGTCGCCTCATTTTGAATGGGACTTTCAAAATGAGTCAAAAAATGGTGACGTTACATATAAGCATCCATAACAGAATTGTTCTCGTTTAAAATGTAAAAAAAGGATCTAATACAGCATATCTTAGGGATTTTAGGCTTATAAGTATGTGAAAGTCAACATTATCATTTTTTAAAAATTACAAATAAATAAAGGTACAAATTATAAAATATATTAAGCAATTTATTATTATTGATACATTTATATACGTTAAGTATATCGCTGTGCATGAAAATCGCTTTACAGCATAGATATAAAATGCATATTTTAAAAGTATAATAGGTATATATATAGCTACAATGTTAAACTTGACTATATTTTATGGCAGTTTCTTATTGTGACGATGACGGATGTGAATTAAACACAATACTAAACTTTTTAAACTATCACTATCAACTAACCAATAAAATTTACTTTCCCAATTAATTTTATCAGTTTTGTTTTTTTTTATAGAACGTCATAAAATAGTAGCCTTCAATAAAAAATCAACGCAATTAATAAACTTATATAAAATATTTGATTTATGAAAGTAACTATAGCTTTTAAATACAAACAAAACACTTTACCAAGTAAATAAAACACAAAACTAACTTTTTTAAACGACATCGCCATTTTATAGCTAGCCCCGATAAATATATGTACTTATCCACTAGTTTTAAAATTGTCTTCCATCATAAAGTTGCCGCTTAAAATAATAACAATTAGGTAATCATTGAAATTTATTCTTTTATGAAATGAAAATTAAAATAAATTAAAAATGAAATTAAATATAGAGGCAGAATCTCCGGAGCCAATTGGCATGATGACAGTATAAAAGAATCACAGAAAAGACCTTTTTGAATTCTCAATTATGTTTTAAAAATCGTATATAGCTTTTTCTTATTCACTTTAATAAACAGATTAACGTGATTTTTAATCAAATAAAAGCTTAAAAACCATGGTCGGCCATTTTAAACGAAACACCAGTTAAAGCAAATGACGTCACGTCTACACAACATTCTTGTCAAAGGATGTTCATAGAAAAGAAATCGATAATTTTTCGATGTAATATATCGAAATGTTACAACGATACTTTGCGATATATCGAACAAATATATCGATATTTTTAAAATATCAGCTCAATTAACACTAATAAATACTAAAGCCTTCCATTATTTGTTGTTTTATACTATTAAATTCATAGTACTGTCATTAAAAACACGTTATACTTTCTGTATGAATCGAATCGATTCGATAATATCGTATTGAAACGATATATCGCATACATGTATCGATTTTTTTTGATATATCGATTAATATCGTTCACTACTATTCTTGTCTTGTCAATCGTTGTTGCTTGTATTCTTTTGTAATTTGCGAACTTATTTAATTTTCCAACAATAGTAATTATATTTGTGTTCTTAAACACTTTTAAGTGACGCAACAAATCATCAACGAAGATGGAACCAGGCTTTATTAAAGCAGATAGTGCTAATTTGCCTAAGATAGATTTGTTGATGATGGGAAAATTTTTAGCATCAAATAAGGACTTCTGCTTATCAGAATTTTGAAATGTGAAAACATCACAGTAAGTATATGTTTAATTCTCACTTTTTTTTTGATAAAATCAATTTTAGTTATTTTTGAGGTTAGATAAGGACAATTAATAGAATGATTAGGAAATATCTTCTTAAAATAGCCCCCTACTGCACTCCAACCCAAATTTAAACACTTACCCTCTATTGCTAATTATGTTTTGTTACAATCGGTCATTTTCACATTTTTATAAGAATTTTATTATACTTATTTTAATTTTAGGTCTTCACGCCCATCGTATGGGGAATTAAACAAACTAGGGATATTCGATATAATATTAAAAATATCGATGTCCATAATGCGATGCATCGAATCGATCCGACGTTTTGAAATACTTTCAAAATACTCAATTATTAGAAAAAAACATCGTATTGATCCTAACCAACCATTTTCAAAAAAACTTAAGTTGGATTACTAAAATTTTAGCTAAAAAAAAATCTACTTGTTTAGTTAAAAAAGAAATGTTTATTATTCAATAATGGACTGACGTGTACTAAGAATTAAGTTGGCATCACTGCCAACGACCCCACCCACAAATCAGTCTAGGTAGATTGAATGAGAACACTTAGAAAATTTGGAAGGACCTCAAAATTCAGCTTCCAAAAGTTTTAATAAACTGTATTGCTATTTTTATACGTTTGTTACAACTTATTTATGTTGTTAGCATCTCTGTAGGGAGATTTTTACAAATTTCTGCCACCCAAAGACTATTCGTTAGAATTATTGTTTGGCAAGAAGAATGCTATTTATTAAATATTTTTACTATAAAAATAGTAAAAAGTCTTATTCCACACTTAGGAAAGAAAAAAATTCGACGGAGCTCGGTGAGAACGAATGGCTTAGTGGTCAGAGCGTTTTTAAATTTAGTGTTTTTCTTTCCTTAGTGTGGAATAACACTTTAAAAATAGTAAAAATATTGTATTATAGTATATTTTGATCTGAGTCTTGTGAATTCTATTTCTTGTATTTGTTATAACAGCGAGAATATTCACAAAAAAGTATGTGTGTAAGCATAAAAGTACCCGATGTGTAGAAAATATCGATGTTTTGGATCAATAAAAATTAAAAGATATCGATGTATAGTTTCGATATATCGAATCGAAAAAAACATCGATGTTTTGTGAAAGTGGGCACCCATAAAACAGGAGACGTGACGTCAAATTGACCGCCATGACACCTGAGCGCGTTTTAGCGCCAAATATTTTTTTCAAACAAAAAAGTGTAAAATTTTGTAATTTATGTTTAGTCGCCCACGCGCTACGAGACATATATCCTGGTCTATACTCTTCATAGAGGATAGTACCTACGCCAATAATGATAACGTTTCGCTTCGCGTTGTAGTAATATTGCGGCACAATGACAACTACAGACATAATGATAATGACAAAACGCATCGTCAAATTTCGAGGATGGCTTTAAAAGATAGAAATTAAGTGGTCATCTCTTCGACTATAACGGCCATACCCTTATTCCTAGTATAAAATTCCTCGCTTTCAATCCTTAATTTAATTTAATATTAGTAGTACATGTTTTTTGTTTTAGCCGTGTGTTTCCGGCTTAGAATACGATCACCCTGGTACTGATGGTGTCGTAAGAGGCGACTAAAGTACGAGTGGGAGAGTCACGTTGTCAGCAATGACAACACGCATGGGCAGACTCGACCGGATTGTTACCACCCTCGGCATTTAAAACCGGCGTTAAGTAGTGGCTTTAGCCACTGCGTTTCGCATTGGGTAATGCCGAGCCCCGGTGCCCATCCACCCTACAGATCGGCAACGCTCCTGTAACTCCTCTGATGTTACACGGGGCCGTGGGCGGCGGTGATTACTTACCATCAGGTGTCCCGCACGCTCGTTTGCCGTTTCTTTTCCATAAAAAAAAAAAAAAATGTTCATTTATTAAGTTTACTAGATACTTTCAATAGTTCTAGATTGAGATATGCTCAATGCTATTGAAAGTACACAGCAAATAGTAATCATCTAATAGCGATAAAAGAAACCTCAATCAGAATTGCCTAGGACTAAGTCCTAAGTAAAAATTTATAATATAAAATTAAAAATAATATTTTCTTATAACAAATATTAATTGTGTATATAAATAATATTATAATTATTATATACGATCAACGCCTGATCAAAAGCTCTAATTGTCCGAGGCTAATTATGACGATGGCCCCTGCCCCTCTGTCTTGTTCGCATCTCGAGACTGAAAATCAGTCAAATAACTGAAATTAAATTTAACAAGATCTGCTATAGGTGCTACTCTAATGAGAGAAAACTGCCATATACGACAGTTGTTGTCGTAAACTGGAATATCTGAGAGGGAAATAGCCTAACTCCCCCACTGGCAGCTTGCAGTGGCCTCGTATATAAGGACGACAACGCAACTAAAGGTAAAGTTCCACATAGGTACTTCTTCTGACGACCTAATCCTAGTTGTTGCTTGCTGTACAGAGGTAGCGCTGGAACAAAAAATACTCAATACGATGCGTACTATTCAAAGCTTCAACACCTACCAACAACGTTGTGGTACGACACAACAATTTTCATTCCCGGCGATGATCTGACAACTACTATCCTCCTTTTTATTCCCGGCGATGATCTGATAACTACTATAACTACTGAGTATTCTCAACAGTAAGATCTCTTTTACTTCCACAAGAGACACAAAGATCAGAGTTCACACGACTGCCTGCCTATTCCTGAAAGCAGTGTAGCAAGCAGCCCCATAAGACGTCCTATTGTGGACTAGACCTTAATGAACTATTTTCAGGTGATCGTATATTATTAGAGGCCATATTATTGAGGAGGCCATATTATTAAGGACCACGAAACTTACACTCAACAGGGACATCAGGGACCCACTCAGTGAGTCACATACCGAGTAGTGATCATCCAAACCCAGCCGTCGTTGAACCAACTTCACCAACGACTAAAGTCTATGTTGTATATAATACATAGATTTAAAAAAGTAAGGTTGTTTGCGTGTTACAGCCGTTGTTGACCCAACTTCACCAACGACTAAAGTCTGTGTTGTATATCTTACAATTAAAACTAGTTTTCAGTTATAACGCGTTTTCCCTAGTTAAAACTAGTTTTTTCTAAACGCCTTAGTTAAAACTAGTTTCAAGTAAACAGGTTACATTAAATCATAAAAATTCAGAAAAATGGTTATATTTGTAACTCAAAATGTCATGATTGTTTGTCTTGCAATAATAAATAAATCCTTACCGTTTCTTTATTTTAAGGTTGCTTGTTTATTTAATTATATTATGTTAAAAAAAATCAATTTCAAATTTTAATAACAAATAAATCCTCACTCATTTTATTTTAAGGTTGTTTGAATATATTTTATTAAAATAATAAAAAATATTTAAGAAAAATCTGTTTGAAATTTCAATAACAAATAAATCCTTACATTATTTTAATTTAAGTTTGAACGATTCTTTTTTATTATATTATATGTTAACCCAATGTTCCTGTTTTAAATTTAATGTAATCTGTTCACTTGAAACAATTTTTAACTAAGGCGTTTAGTAAAAAATAGTTTTAACTAGGGAAAACGCATTGTAACTGAAAATTAGTTTTAACTATAACATATGTATTATACATAAATATAAAAAGGTAAGGTTGTTTGCGTGTTACAATTTAATGAAACTCGCCCGCTAGTCTGGTGACGCTCACCCGTTGTTTATGAAACGACACGTCCGCTTTGTACGCACGCGTTTCAGGCCTTTATGGCCTGAGACTAGTTAGTGGGAAGATCCGATAAACTGTATTATTTATTTAATGAGTGATAAATGACAACCCGGGTGAAATTATTATAATTGCATTTTTTTTTATGTATTTAAGGTTGTCATTCTTTTATAAGTTTTAATTCTCCTTTACTTACAAACCTAAAATCTTATTTCGTATCAGAAAGTTGGGCAATTCCCAATCGCACTTGACTTGACTTGTTTTGCATACAATATCAACGTCAACTTCGCAGAGACGTTATAAGAGCTTAGCGGAACGCTGAACGACCTAGGTGGGACCTCTCGGCGGGTCGGTCTGGGCATGAACTTTTCTTGAATTAGCCAGACTATCAAACTAGACCGAAATTTTGAGAGGGAGGCTGAGGGTTGGGCAGAGCAGCATTCGGCAGTCTTTATCAGGTCTTTACATAAGTAATTCCCCAATGCATGAAGACTTCGAGCATCGCGTCTTACCGGTGATGACATACGGTGTTGAGACGTGGACACTAACTGTGGGGCTAGTCCATAGATTTAAGGTTGTGCAGCGGTCGATGGAGCGAACTATGCCAGGTGTCACTCTCTGTGAGAACCAAAGTAACGGATATAGCTCGGAGAATAATCAAGCTGAAGTGGTAGGCTGGCCATATATGTCGTAGGACCGATGGCCGCTGCTTCGGTAAGGGTAGCGTAGGACGACCTCCGACTCTCACTGTTCCGACAACATTCGAAAGATCGGCGGTAGACACTGGATGGGTAAAGCAAAGGACCGAGCAACATTGCACGCTCTAGGGGAGGCTTATGTTCAGCAGTGGACAAATTGATGCGGTAAATTAATTAATTTGCTTACGATTCTTAATCAATGCCTTGTCAATTTTGTAAGAAAATGTATTATATCCTTTAGTGTGACTACGGTACAAAAGCATCGAAAATTAGGGCGTAGTTGCTTATTAAATTTATAATATTGAATTGAGCTGTTTAGTAAATTCATTTTGTTTAAATTAATTACATATTCAAATTAAATAAATTACGTATATTTCAGGATTTGCGACTTATGTCTTCGTGACTTTATAAAAGTAAGCGAGGTTGTTGCGGACTTCATCAACACTTTGGCAATGAATATTTATTGCCCCAAGTGTAGATCAAATCCGCAACAAATTGGTTGGCAAACTGTGGAGTTGAATTACACCACTTTACCTAGACAAAACACTCTACGATATTCTCTTTCCCTCCACTCTCCATCGACGCTGCTTTCACTACATACAACAATGAAAATAAAAAATATAAACTTTAATATTAAATATTCACTATATATGTTTCAGTATTTTTTTCTGATTACATATATCTAATTATATCTCCAAATACTATAATTATGTACTATTAAACTTTAGAATTAAAGTTTAGAATAGAATAGAAAAACTTTATTGCACATAAAATCTACAAAACCACATACAAAAAAAATAATGATATAACATACAGATTGTGCAAAGACGGTCTTATTGCTAATAGCAATCTCTTTCAGACAATCCTTGGAGAGAGCAATAAAGTTTTACAAAAACAGGCTGGTGCAAAGAACATTTAAAAGATTAAAAAGAAAACAAAGTTAAACTTTAACAACTATCTTAATTGTAGTATCTACATACAGAATCATATACCTACATACAATATATACACACATACTACATACTGCATACATACATAAACATATACATATAAATATATATAACAAATATATAATACATAATAAATCAAATAAAGTATTATAAAATATTATTGCAGTGAACGGAGATGATAAGTTAAGCGACGTTTAAAATATTTAACGATTTGGAATGTCGAATGTCTTACGGAACTGTATTCCATAGTTTTATGGGTTTTATGGTGAAAGATTCACCATAAAAGCGGGTGTGAGCAGTTGGCAACGTTAACCGGCTATCAGTTCTTGATCGTAGTTCAAAGTTACAAGTTGCTTCCGCGCCCATGAATTTGAAGCGATTCTTTAGATAGTTAGGAGTGAAAGGATTGTTTAGTATGGAATAAAGGAAAGAGAAGATGTGCAAGTTGCGGCGGAGTCTAATAGTAAGCCAATTAAGCTTATTGCGATATTTTGCGACATGGTCAAAATTACGCAAGCCAAAGATAAATTTGACACATATTTTGAAACCGCTCGAGTTTATAAAACTGCGCTGCGCCGTTACGTTCGGGTAACAGTAATTTGCATCCAAAATAGGGAGGAGAAGGGCATGCGGCATTTTTGTTTTAATTGGCATCAAATGCTTCCATCGCTTTAGATAACCGATAGTGACAAAACCTCTCCTACTAAGCTCGTTGATTTGAGCAGACCAGGTAAAGGAATTATCAATTATGTGGCCCAGATTCTTGACAGTGCTGGTGAGTGTAAGAAAAGAGTTATCTAAGCATATGGGAAGTAGGACGCTATGGTCGATTTTAGCTAATTGGGAAGAGCTACCAACCAATATCACCTGAGATTTCGCAGGATTTACACGAAGCAGAGCGAGAATGCCCATTTGTAATTTGAATCCATATTGAAGCGTATATCATCGCAAACTTTCGCTAGAGCAATAACTATACTGTGAGCCTTTGCGAAAGCCAGACTGAAACTCAGAAAGAATGCTATAATTAAACAAGAAGGCGTTCAGTTGTGAATGGACAATAAATACACTCCAATACTGAATGGAGGAAGATGGAAGATAGGGCAATAATTTGCAAAAGATTCAGGATTTTTTATTTTAGGAATTGGGAGTATATGGGCTTTACGCCAAGAAATAGGAAAAGTACAGGAGGACTTAAACTTTCCCTGTTAATAATATGAAAGAGTACAGGCAGTACAACACTAAGGGACAGGAGCATCAATTCACGGTTGATTCCGTCACTACCGTATAGTTAGGAATAGGTAATGAAAGGATATGGTTTATAGAATTTTGTTTTGCTTTGCCATCCATAGGAGTAGTGGTAGCAAAAAATCCGTTTAGAGCATTGAGATCTTGTTTGTGAGGGATAGTTGTTGGTTGACGTCCGATTCCAAGAGATTGCAGAAATTTCCGGGTTTTAGAAGGGTGCTATTTTTAATTGAAGAGTGATGACAAAATTTTAACTCCTATTGAATAATGTTTATAGAGCTCTTCTTTTACCGAAAAAAATATCTCAGTAAAAAACTAAGCATAAATTACAAAATTTTACACTTTTTTGTTTGAAAAAACATTTGGCGCTAAAATGCGCTCAGGTGTCATGGCGGTCGCTATGACGTCACGTCTACCCAGTGTCTTAGGGGTGCCCACTTTCACAAAACATTGATGTTTTTTTCGATTCGATATATCGAAACTATACATCGATATCTTTCAATGTATTAATTGAAAACATCGATATTTTGTATACATCGAAAACTTTTATGCTTACATACATACTTTTTTTTTGCGAAAAAAATATCGATACATGTATGCGATATATCGTTTCAATCCGATATTATCGAATCATCTAGTATCGAATGTAATATCGATATATTTCATCCGATATACCAAATATCGAATCAAATTCCATTTCTTTATATTTACTTATTCTTTTAAATCTGCAACATTGTCAACTTGAGTAATAAAACAAAAAAATCCAGAATATTGATAACTAGCCTTTGCAATAACGATACGTAGATATGACATAATAGGGCAGCGCATGACATAATAGCCTTTTTTGTTTAATATAGTTAACGAAATTTAATACTGTTAAGTGTATAACATATATAAAAATAACTTTTACAAATTGTATATAAGAATCAAGCAGTGATAATTATTTTTTGTTTTGCTTATTAAAGTTTACGATTCATACAATATAACGTGTTTTTAATGAACGTACTATGAATTTAATAGTATAAAACAACAAATAATGGAAGGCCTCAGTATTTATTAGCGTTAATTTAGCTGATATTTTAAAAATATCAATATATTTGTTCGATATATCGCAAAGTATCGTTATAACAGATCGATATATTATATCGAAAAAATATCGATATTTCTTTTGTATGAACATCCCTAGGCAAGAATGTCATGTTGACGTGACGTCATTTACTTTGACTGGTGTTTCGTTTAAAATGGCCGACCATGGTTTTTTGAGTTTTTATTTGATTAAAAATCACGTTAATCTGTTTATTAAAATGAATAATAAAATGTTATTTACGATTTTTAAAACATAATTGAGAATTCAAAAAGGTCTTTTCTGTGATTCTTTCATAGTGTCATCATGCCTATTGAATATATCGAGTTTCTCATAAATTGTATAAGGGTTAAAAATAAAATTGTATAAGGGTTAAAAATTGTATAAGGGTTGGGTGGAATCCCAATCAATATTATCCAAATCAGTCATTAATAAATCATTATTAAAAATGTTGTAGGACTTAGCTTTGGGGAATATATTTTGTAGGATAAGTAAATCAAGTCGTGGTAAGAAAAGCCTTTAGCTGGAAGTTGACCATGGTTTTCAGTATAATTCAAGGAGGAAACAAAACTAAGATCTAATAGGGATGGGGAATAATTTGGAAAATTTAGAGTGGCTTTAGGTGGAATAACATTAAGATTGGCACTGCTATTGACGTTTAGAAGTCGCTTGGAACGTATATCTCGCTTTATGAGGCAAGTATTAAAATCTCCCATATTAATAGTATGATCCGTAATAGGTACAAACAATTGTAATAAATTTTCTAAGTTATCAAAATAGTCAATTAGAAGGAACGGATTATAATCCATTCCTCAACTTGTTTTCTATGAGAAAACACCCAATAAAATGTTGACTCGCCCAATTAAGAGATGCTAAGCTGATTAGGAGAACAAATTTCTCAAGAATTACTGAGTATAGTGAAGGGGATATGGTTACGAAGGTAGATGGCCATATCCCCTGCACCTTTACCTATGCGATCGTTGTTTATTAGGTGAAAGTTAGAGAGCGAAAAGGAAGAAGAGGGTAAGGAAGACTTAAGGAAAGTTTCGGAAATTAAGATACCATGAATATTACCATCGCTAAAAAAGTAACGAGGTTAGAGTAATGCGCAGGAATACTTTGAGCGTTAATGTGAACAACGTTAAAGTTTTTACGAAAAGTAGAGAAAATGGAGTTAAGGGATGAACTAAGGGGCGTATATGAACTGGAAAAGCTATCACCGGAAGATAACGATGAAGCTGTGATAAATCTGCCAACATTGTCATTGTCATCGCAAGAATGAATCAAGTCGTTGACATTGATATGCATGGTATTTTATATAGAATAGTTATATATAAGAATGCTATTATAAATATATATGTAGGGGAAGATCAGGTAGCCCCGGACACTTAAATGAATTGCAAATAAGAAATAAATTAACGAAATTATTGACTTTAATTTGTACTTAAAATAAAATTAGGAACTTCTTTAATCATATTAATTAAACATTAGTAATCAAATTACATTTTGTAACGAAATAGAGTAAGAGTTATTCGGTGTTATTTTTTTGGCATCGCAAGAAATGGCGGGTAGCCCCGGACATAATACTTAATGGTGGCCCAATCGTTTTTTAGCCTTACAAACGTCACAACTATAATAAGAATTCGATGCATCTATATAAACGCAATCTTCATGGGTCCAGTCTTTGCATTCCTGACACTGAATCCAGTCTTCTTCAAAAGTTTCGCCGCATATGATGCATTTGGTCTCTTTTTCTCGATCTTGAGAAAGATTTTGAATGTTTTTCTTTGTTTTCAACGTCTTTTTAGCGCCTCTACTTTGGTTATCAGTTTTTTTTATTGCCTTTCTTCATCTGTTTTTCTTCTACTTCTTTTTTATATGGCGAAGATGTTATAATCAAACGCTAATTTCAAAAACTCCTTCCTAGTCAATGGCATCAGGCGATTGTCCAATTCTTTGACATGTTCATAAAGTTGCATAGAAAAGTTCTCAGAAAACGTAGGTTCAAATCGACCCAATTTCGGTTGAAAAGCAATCTCTTTGCCACTTTTCAAAACTTTCAGGCGATCGTGAAGTGAGCTACGTGGCACATCATACCTGTCTGCAGCTTGCCTTAATGATAACTTGTCTTCTATCACGCATTGAAAAGCTTCTTTCATTTTATTTTCATCTCATTTTCCTCTTTGACTAATTCTTCCCTTAAATTTTGGCATATTTGAAGTTTTTCTGCAACAATAGTAACAGCATTATAATATACTTTCTATAAATAAGCAAAATTATACTAAATTTAATATTTGTTAAAACAATATTACGAATTTCAAAACTTAAATCCTTGTCCGGGGGTACCCGATCGTTATCATGCAACATTTTTTAATATAACTCTTAAATAGTTCAATAATAGTTATAATACATGATTATAACCTTCAAATATATCAAATTTCATACAAAAATGAATAATAGACAAGTGGAAACACTTACTTAATGTATTTGATAACTTGCGATGAAGTTTGACAGGAGCGGCGAAAATTTTTTGGCTGGAACAAAACACTCGCTCACGGCTAACTTACTCGGCACTCACGCCGCAACGGAACGGCATTTGTTTTAGTTCTCAATTACACACATTGACAATAATAATATATCTATGGAATGCGTTTAGTTTCTTAGAAATTAAAACGTCCGCGGTTACCCGCCGTCCGGGGCTACCCGATCTTCCCCTACATAAATGAAATAAAAATAAATCACTAAAAACAAATCCACGCATATTATTTTCTATTACCCACCAGTGTCAGTTAAGAATACAATAACAAGTTAGTATTAATCGTATAAAGAAAGACCTAGACAAGTAAAAAAAGTAAATAAATCAAAACAAAGGAAACTATAACAGATCCATTAAATATTACGTGACTAAGTCTGTACTGTTACAATAATGTAAAAACTAAGAGCCACAGAAAGAAAATTCCATCCATATAATAGAAATAAAATAGCAATAGATCGTAAGTACTAAATAATACTATCAGCAATGCACCTTTACAAATTATACAAAACTGTTGTAATGAGCTGGCTTTGTTTAATTTAGTATTTATTAGTATTTGGAGATAATTAACTGTCCAATATTTTTTTAATTTTACTTTAAAATTAAAATTATCCAACAGCCTTTGTTTACAACCGTTTTTATGGCGGGTATTCCCAGACGTTTATTTTTTTATTTTTTGTTGTGATACATAAATATATATGTAGTTAAAATTATTGAAATGGCATTCATCACGCACCCAGTATTTATTTATAACAATGTATCCGACTCAGTTCAATTGCAGTTGATATATATATATATAAAAAACCAAGAATATGTTGCATAAAGTACATTAATTTTTAAAAATCTGTGAATCCTAAATAATTTGAGAAAAAATCCCGATAAAAAATTAATCAATGTCAGTTTTTGTCCGCTCTATAACTAATGCGGCGAATATATCATTAGGCGCTGCTACGAGGTGTAAAGTATTTATCTGTGTTTATGTGCTGAATTCCATACAAACCACAGAGGCCGCACATGTTCGACTCGACTCTCCGTGTATAATGACAAAACAGTCAATACAAGAACCTGAGCCGTTGGGAATGAACATCATTTATATATTTTTAGTAGGCTAAAATGTATTTTTAACAGTTACTTTATTTCCAGTTACTTCTTCTACTATTTCTTTAGCAAATTAATTAATTTGCAGTATTTTACGAAACCATTATCCAAACAAAAATGTAAAAATGTAAGACTAAGCTATATGTCGAAGTATATGAATCGATTTCAATGGGGTTTAACATTTAAAGAATTCGAATTAAGAATTGTTTAGATTCCCGGGAAAATAATTTTTCATATCTACTCCTTTCTTGTTCTAGTAATATTATTAGAACTAACAATACTATAGATAATACTAGACATTGACTAATAAAATTTCAGCCAAATTAATAATAAAGTAATTTTGCGGAACTAATGTTAAACGTGAAAATGTGAGACAAAGTTGTAATTTTTTACATAAATTTAATAAAACCAGCAACAAATATTAAGGGAGAGTTGCCACAGTGAAAATTGTGAAAATTGTATTTAAATCTGGTTAGCCGTGTCTAAGAAAAGAGCGATGCACAGTAAACAAAAGTTTTGAAATTGGGTACCTATTACCCATATATATGTATGCATATTTCTTGTATAGACAGAGATCGGTTACAGGTATATAGATATATACAGTATATATTAGCATAAGTGGATAAATTATTGTTTATACGTATATATTGTTTATACGTATATATATTTTTATGTTCTAATAACGCTATTGTGGCATAGAAACGACAAGAAGTTAAATATGGGTTTTAGAGTATTGGTTAAATTTTACAGATTAAAACTAAATTATGTTGCTCTTTGAACATTTTGTTTATATTCGCGCCCAGGTAGAGATTTACTAAACGCCTTGATGGAGTTCTTTAGTTATGGCATAAAATTAGGTCACCAGCATCGTCGGTAGTGGCGGGGATGGGCGTGGCGACAGCTAGAAACCATGGGCAACGTGGCTAGGAAATAGAGATACAATGCTTATCTAGCGCATAGCGTCTCGATTTGAACGTTTGTATTTTTAACGTAACCTTACACCCTAGAGTCTAGCTTACTATGCAGGCTCGCTTTGAGCGAAAGACCATATGGAATTTAATTATTTTTTAATAAAATACTTTTAATTACTGATAAAATGGTTCAGCTGATAAAATGTATTATTAGTCTATGTACATTTTGAAGCTTTGCTGGGCTTTTGAAGATATGTAGGTACACAAGACATATGTAAATAATGTATTAAACAAGTGTATCTTCTAAATTCATATAAGTAACGTTCAAGTTTGTCGTAAGAGGAAGCGGAAGTAAGAAACGAGGATTGAATCCAAAGTACTACACGTAACTACACGTAATTGTTTCAGCGGCGCGACTGTGTGTCGGTGGTTAGCCTCTCCGACACAGCTCAGCAACCTCCACAAATGTGACAATCATTTACTTTGAAAATAGAATATATTTCCTTTTGTTATGATTCTATATTTTCAACATGCATTAGCGCAAATGACTAAAGAATAGTACGATAATAAGAAGAAAAAAAATGTAGTCATACCTAGCGATAACTGTTTATATACTTTATAAGAATTTCCACTAGGAACGGAGTGTATATAACACATAACAGTAGATTCCGAAGTTCTCTCTGCCTACCCTGCTATGTGCGGGACCGGGATACAGTGTGAAGCTGAGAATGTCAGAAAATACAAACCTATATAGGTAGATATTAAAATTTTTAACAGACCTAAAATTTTTAATTCATTACGATCTTTAATGATTAAGAGAACATGCTTAAAACATAGCAATATGCTTAAAAGATACCGCTGAATCCTTAACCACTCCGTCTGTATTTAAATAGATACGAGCCTTCTTATCAAAATTTAATATTTAATTATATTCAGTATCATAACAAAATTTTAATCTGACTTAATAAATTTAAAATTTCAGTTTCAAAGTAAACCTACAACCTACCTACTAGGTTCTTGGTATTAATTTTAACTCAGGTTTTTTACCAACAAAATAAATGAAAGATTGTTTGTTCTCAAGGTCTTCCTTTTTTTTTAGCAAAATATATAAAATTTATAATCATCGTCGTTATCATATCTATCATTTGGCGTCTACTGCCGTACATAGACTTTCACCGACCGTCGACAGATGTGGAGATGGTCCTAGGTAGAGATGAAAACCTTTTTATGTATATCCTAATATCTATAATTATTTTGTGTAACTATACAATATAGATCTCTGTTTGATTTGATTTAGATCTTTGTCATTCAAATTTTAAGAATATTATTTATACTTACAATGAATCTGTATGTAACTCATCTATGTGTTTACATGGAAGATATATAAAAAAATCTCATAGGCAGACAAAATTACAAAGAGGGGTCCCCTTTTAAAAATTTTGTCTGCTTGTCTGTGCGTTTGTACGTGCTAATCTCAGACACTACTAAACTGATTTAAATACAATTCACTATTATATTATGGCTACCTCCACTTAACATTTAGCGTTTATTTAATTAAAATCGGTTATATATAAAGTTTACGCTAATTTCAAATACTAAGGTCAACAAAATTAATACAAAATTATTATTTGTTTAGCTATTTTTTTTGTTTTTAATATAAAAGATTGCTTTAAAAGTGATTACGTCATTAGTCACAAGAAAATAATTGGGATTAGTAAATAAAATAGTGTAATTCATGCGGGTAAAGCCGCGGGCGTCACTATTACTAGAATATAATGTATTTGCACACAATAAAATTGTATGTTCGTAATAGTTATATCTATTTTATTTTGGTAAAGCTCCTTGCGTATCTTTGCGTAAATTCAACGAATAAGTAATAGAAGACTGGAAGAAAAGTAAACGGTAGTGTTATTATTTTAATTATTATATCTTATTATTTCAAAATTCCAGATTCATGTGCAAAACATCATATATACGAGGTAATAAATAAGTGGACTATAAAGGGGTGCAGAGTATATAAGGTGGGGGTCGGGCGGGGACGGTTACGCACTAACTAATAGGAAGCACCTAGGCCATCTACGTGGAGGCCGAACACTCCCCCTCCCTTATTCAGTACTACACCCTCCCCACTATCGCATCATAGGCGTAAATCAGTGTTGATTTCGAAACTGCATCAGGTACTTTACTATCTAATGATAACTCGATCCAAGTTAAGAAGACTATTTGTTTTTAAGGAACAGAGGACGAAGTAAGATGCTTCATATTATTATTATAATAACATAATTAAAATATTATAAATAAAATGTAGCTCAAGGTTTTCGTAAGTCTAATTTTAAATGTGGCTGTGTGATTTGGCCCGACGGGTTTAAGTTTATTTATAAATATTATTGAGAGATTTATAAAAGTCAATGGCCACTCCCAACAATTAAGTTTAGGGCTTAGACTTGTGTATACTTTATTGTAAAGAAAATTACAGCTGATCTAAAATTAAGACAAAAAGCAATAAGTATCTGCCTTTTAAGTTAGTTATTTAGTTATCTACTTGAAAGACAAATTTAGACCTAATTGGTTAGATACATACATATTACAACTGCTTACTATATATAACTACTTAATACCTACTATATGAGGTTGCATTTATGAATTCGACAAATATGTACATAAGAACTCCTACATCTTGTGAATAAATAGTCTTAGAACACGATTAAAATTAATATTTTAATCGAATATTGTATTGTATTTTATGCATGAAATTATATGAAATTATAATGTTATAAGAATACAAAAGTAATTCAGATTAGTAAACAAATAATTGTTGTGTTCAAGAGACAAACCCCCGCAAGCGGATCATTAATTATTATTATAATTGTGTACAAAAATATAATGAAGGTTTAGCATACTTCTCATTTCTTACAATACAATTCAGCATTAGAATTGACTTATCGTATCGTATTAACCGTTCGAAACACGATATGTTGCTCTAAAAAATATTTATGATTAACTACCACTCTTAGCATATAAACACGCCTTGATATCACATTACTCTACTCTTATTGACTGTACTGACACACTGACATGTAAGAGGCCAAAAAGGAAACCTGCATTTTTAGTTCATCTAATAATCCGGGATACACAAACTTATATTAGTACCAAAAACTACAAAACTACCTTAAACTATCTTTTTTTTGTTTCTTTTACTTTAGGTTAGATTAATTAAAATATACTTGAATTCGAATTTTTCCCATTTAAATTATTTTCAACATGCTAATAGCAAAATAAAAATCCCAAAGTAAATATAATTAATGATTTCTTGATTTCCAATATGTTTTTAGGGTTCAGTACCTCAGAAGAAAACACGGAACCCTTAACCCTTATCAAGAATCACGTCTACCCGTCTGTCAGTCCATCCGTCCGTCTGTCTGTCCTTCTGTGTAACTACCCATCTGTCAGTAACCTTTCTCTAAAAAAACTTGTGGACCTTTTTTCGTCTGTTTGCTTGTTTGTCTGTTTGACTGTTAGTTTGTACGCGCTAATCTTTTCCACTATTATATTTTGGCAACCTTAACATTTAGTGCTTGTTTTATTTAAATCGGTTAAAAATGAAAAAGTGATTTAAAATATTAAGACAAAATAAAAGACAAAATTGGCTGAAATTTTAGTATGACTGCAAAAATATAAAATTTACTAAATTTAAAAATACTAAATTTAAATCCTAAGTGTGGAATAACACTTTAAAAATAGTAAAAATATAAAATTTGTTTATAATTCTCTTGAAATACATTGTTCATGACTGAATCATATTCTAAATAATATTTTACTAAAGTAAAAAAATATTGTAAATGTACAATTTCAAAATACTGTGTGATAACCGAGAAAATCAAAGGTCAATATTTTAATTTTATTTAGACCAACCTGTTGAATCTGTGTACAAATATAAAGACAATCGAAACATAGACACTTGTCTATGATTGTTTATTTTTAACTGCACTATATGTGGCTTTTAAAAATTATAACTAACAAATAAATCAATATACATTATAAACTTCCTTTAAATATATAAACAAAACTTGATTTGAAATAAGTTTAGCTAAATAATGACCTAAAAACAAAATCTAATTTAGCCGAATCTAATTGAAAGCCGTCCATGCACACGCTTACGTTTACGTACGAGTATGTATATGATATACATTTTCCTACTATTATAAAGTCAGTCAGTTGAAACAGAAAATCGCCTCTTAATTTTGATTTATTTTATTTATTGTTCTTTTTATTATCTATTATAATAAATCTAAAGTGATTACTGTCTTTACGTGGAAGATATATATAAAAAAAACCTATTATGGGTCTATTTTTCTATTTGTCTGAGCAATTGTATGCGTTAATGTCAGAAATGGCTATATAGATTTAAAAGCAGTTGTCACTTTTATATTTTGGCAACCATCCTTCAGCATTTAGTTTTTTAGTTTTATCAAAAATCAATTGACAAATAAAAAGGTACGTAAATTTAAAATATAAAGACATAAAGTTGCTAATTGGTACAATACAATATAATGTTTTATTCATTTAGCCGCAATTTTAGATTTTAGTCTATAGATATTGTCTTAGAAGTGATAATTTTATTAGAACAATAAAGACATTAAGATTAGCAAATAAAATTGTGTAATTCAAGCGGGCGAAGCCGCGGGCGTGTCGTCACTTTTTATTATATCTTTTATTTATTGATATTGAAATGGCTTCTAATAAAAGCTAAGCTTTAACAAGTACTAAACATTCATTCATCATGTGTATAATTTTACTGTAACTAACTTGATTTATAAAATGCATCTGGGAGGGATTTTGTAATTAGAGGTAATTGACTGAAAACAAAAACGATGTTTGCATATAAATAGTGTACATAGCAACAATAAGTCATTCTCTAATAACCCTTGATGACCTTGTAACGTACTTAAGGGACGAGTCCGACGTGGGGTTGAATCTCTGCGTCGCTACTCAATACTTAAGAGTTTTGGCAAAAATAAAGTTAAGAAGTTTCATGTTTCAAATGTTTATAACTTATAAATGAATAGATATCAGTATTAGGTAAGTAATTGGTTTTAATAGCCATTTATTATTAATTTAAAATAATTAACTGTTTTACAACATAGCTTGAGTTCGTAAACAATCGAAGAAATTATAATTTGTATATCACATTAAAAAATAAATTAAATAACATCTACTATAAAATGCAATTATGTCATAGAAAACAAAACTCTACAGTCTGCTCGCGTGCGTTCAAAACGCAATAATCTACACGAACGATTGGCCAAGGAAAGGGCCCATTGGGTGCATTGTACAATGGTTTTTTAAAAAATATAATATTTGTATACCCCTATTTAGAATGATTATAAAGTTAGTGATTATGCTGGGCGTCGTGTTAGAGGTATATTTGTCACATATGCAGTAAATATGGAAGTATTATTATATTTATCTTTCCTATCTAAAGTTAATAATAATTGAAAAAAAATTAACGATTTTACCTATCAGTATTACGGCCGACTTTAAACTATACTTGCACGGATAAATTCGTATGGTTTTTAAATTCTAATATTAATTCGAAAAATACTAACATAATATATAGGGTATATTTCCAACACATTTGGTTTACGGTTTTTTTATTTAAAAACAGGATGTCACCGAATCTAAACACGGAACGTTAGACAAGTATCTCACATCATATAGGGTATAAATTACCTACATTTTGACCTAATCTAATAGGGTAGTAGAATAGAAAGTTTTTTGTAGTAACTTTCAATAAATTGAAATCTAAATTGTAATGTAAGTTTCAAGCAGTCAGAACGGTGCGCGGGTAGTGTCGGCGGCCGGGGCGGGGGCGGCGCAGCGTGACTGCCAGCATCGATCGCGCGACGTGCCACGTGGCCGCAAGCGTCCCCCGCGACCCACACCAGCAGCCCGCGCCCCGGTCACCTACCACCACCAACCAGCCCACGAGTCCTATTTTACTACGCTCACTACGTCGCTACCTTTCGATTCACAACTTTGTACTCTCTATAATTCGTTACTACGTTTATAGCTGTAATACAAGTATAGTTATAATTATTAAGAAACAACACTGTTACTCAGTCTAGCTCATGGCAGATTTTTAATGAAACTAATAGTAGATATACAATCACGAAAGCTTATTCCCCTCGAGTAACCATTGTGAAAGCATTAGATATTTCATTATGTCAAGTCGATATGAGCTCGATTATAACACATAAAAAGATCAGAATTTATTTAACCGTTAGATAAAACCGACCAACACAATAGCATGAGAAATATATGACAACGTTCGGCAACGGTCCTAGCTTTTTAAATTAAATTCAGTTGGAAGATGACAAAAGAGCTACCCCTGCTGGGGTCGCGTATTTGAGATGTTACGCAACGTTCCCGCGAAGCTAGGGCTGCCGGAAAGAAGGGAAAGGGGCGGGGGCTTCGACGGAAAAGGGCGTAGATGTGAGCCGGTCGGAGAGGTACTCATGACCACTATTACATCTGCGACGATTACTTAACATTCGCCGAAAACACGTGTAGCAGGCGAACCCCTCTTAAGACTTGTTGATTTCAAAGAAAAAGAAGCGTATTCACGTGTCCAATTTGGTAGGAAACAGCAGCGATCGGCACTTGGTATTCACAAACGTTTATACATAGTTTGTATTGACGTTAGCTTATAATTCGCCCATTCTATATGGTGGCCTTATTATATCGTAAGTAACGTTAGGCATAATAAATTATTTATTTATATTTAAATATACATAATACTTCTAGAAATTATCAATCATCATCATATAAGATTTGGTTTAGATTATATTATGAATTATTGTTTTATATAGTATTAAAATAATAAGTACTATTTATTTTTTTTAAATGAAATGTCATTTTCAATCAAAATTAATTAATTAACGATATGTTTATAGACAATAATAGAACACGTTAAACAATGCGTCAAAAAGGCAGGGGCAACAAGTTCGAAATGAGCGAGCGAGCGGACGCGCAACAAGTGGTCCAATTGAGCTACTGCAGCCTCCACGAGGGTGGCGACCGGCGCGGCGAACGCTTTGTGCCCAGCGCCAACAAGCCATTGTACTCAGTAGTTTTGCAATATTTTTAATCACTTAAAACGAAAAGTCATAATAATGTTAACATCAATTATAACTATATTTTTATCGAAATCCCTCGTTAGTAGAGGGTTTGAGTGATCTCAGCTATTCAATCGTATAGCCCATAAATATAAGATATTTATAAAAGCTACTTACCGCCATCCACCGCCAGTAGTCGATGAATCCGTGCTAGTTTCTTTTAATTGTACAGCACTGGCACTCTGCAAACTCGGTGCATTTACACTGTAAAAACACTTTACTTTGTAAGTTTATTATCAGGTGTGCAGTGTGCAGAAATTTTATTTCAAAAATGCAAAACTATCGAAGATTAACGCAAGCGTGTATCTTTTATGTATCTATTTGTTTTTATATATATATATATATATATATATATATATATATATATATATATATATATATATATATATATATATATATATATATATATATATATATATATATATATATATATATATATATATATATAT